>JAJOOD010071469.1:0-23887 GCA_029582525.1 Solanum tacnaense
GTTAATACTTTTGATTTCGTCAAATATTTAACGTACTTAAAATGTTAATACTTTTGATTTTGTCAAATATTTAACGAACTTTAGTAATTTGATTTGATGAGATATACGAAGTATTTTTTAGTCATAAAAGTAAGAAAGTCTCATCAAATCCTAAAAATCGCAATATAAAAAACTACACTAGATAAAAATTGTACAAAACAACACACCAAATTCTAGAAAGAAACCAAAACTTACCAAAATAGTAACTCCAAACGCAATTCCCACTTAAAAAAAATATTGCTTTCATAGTTTCCGTCAAATCAGACAAAAAGTAATACCAACTCTTTGCAAACTTTAGGGACCAAAACAGTTCAAATCATCATACTTTAGGGACAATTTTGTTATCATTTTTTTCACTATTTGGCCTTTTTTCATCTATTAAAACCAGAACTTCCTGCATGATATATCACCAAAATAACACAAACATCAATAGAAGTTGATTACTGGTCTTTCTCTTTAATATCCTTTTGTACCTACCTATCTGCTCAAATGTCTCTCGTCAAAATTCAAACCAACACTCATTTGCCCAAACGCATAATCCTGGTCCGTCACGGCGAGTCTTCAGGAAACGCCGACAGAAATGTGCGCGGAACAACTCCAACTCACAAATTTGAACTGACGGAGAAAGGGATTGAGCAGGCCAAGCAAACTGGAATCCGAATTAAGAAACTGATTTCTGAAAATGATAACAATTGGAAGGTTTTCTTCTATGTTTCGCCTTTAGAGCGAACGAGAAAGACGTTGAGAGAGATCGGCGGATCGTTCCCAAAGAGGAGAGTGATGGGTGTGAAGGAAGAGCCTAGGCTGAGAGATTTGAATTTTGGAAACTATCATGACCCTGCAAGTATAGGAAAGATTCAGAAGGAACGATTTACGTATGGGAGGTTTTATTACAGACTACCTGGTGGTGAAACTGGAGCTGAAGTTTATGATCGTATATCAGGTCAGTTCTATTGGTTTTTTCTACGACTTAATGGTCAAAATCACAATTCAATATTGTTTTTTTTTCTACCCTAATTTGTTTCCTTTTTCTACTTACATAGTAATTCATAGTTGAGGTGTGTTTTGTTACTGGTGATAGTTCAAATGGGAAAAGAGAACAATTCATAGTTAGTTAGAATATAATATTCGCAAAAAAGTGATTATAATTTAGATATGTATTTGGCGAAAAAGTTATAATTCTGAACAGGGTGCTTGTTTATTGTTATTATGCATTTGAAGTGCTCTGTTTTTCATTTTAATTTCTTGAACATAGTTTAGATGTTTCTTTACCTTCTTGAGCTATATATGCGTTACCTTGACATTTAATTGAAGTGTATATATATTTAAGTAAACACGAACTTAATTTATTGACTAGAAATAATATGATTTGACTTTTCTACAGTTTATAAGTTGAAAGTCGTCTCCTTATGAAAAAGTTATAATAATAATAATAAGGAAGTAAAATTAGGTGGTGACTTTAAAGGAACATATACTAAGATTTCTTGTACTATCAATATAATTCAACACATTTAATCGAGTTTAAGTTACAAACATCAATGGTGTAAGAAACCCTTCCACTCATTCAAAGGATGTCTATAAGTAAGCCTCGTCCTGATGATGATATAACCTAAACTCTTTCCTAGACTACCAATCAATATATGTTATGTAGAGATTTGATTATAATAATTACCTTAGTCGTAAATAATAAGATGATTGTGTATATATTTTTAAGACGAATAGTATAGTAATAGCATAAACTCATACTATAACAATATGTAGGTTATATTGAATGCTTGAGGAGGGACATAGAAATGAAGAAATTCGTCTGTCATGATCCTTGTCAAGAAACCAACATCATCATCATTACCCATGGACTATCCAGTCGGATCTTCCTCATGAAATGGTTCGACTGGACGGTTGAGCAATTTGAGGTTCTCAATAGGATGAGAACTGGTGAATTTCAAGTGTTGCAATTAGGGCATGGCGGGGAATACAGCCTAGCATTTCATCATGATGACAAAAAACTTCATGAATGGGGACTATCTCCTGATATGATAGAGGATCAAAAATGTAAAGCTTATGGTCCTACAGGAGTTAAATGGCAGGGAACTTGTGATTCCTATCCTTTCATGGATTGTTTTGCAGAAGATTCAGATGATGAGAATACTATTATCTAAATTATAAGTACTAGCTAGCTAGTAATCATCCCTTTTAAGTAAAATTATGGTGTAATTGGATTGTTATTAACTTAAACTCCCTCTCTGTTTTAGTCTTTACCTGTATGCTAGATTTTGTTGTCTTCTTCTTTCTTTTTAAAATATTAAATTTGTTTGCGTGGATTTGAATTTGAAAGAGTTTGCCATGATTGTTACTCTTTTTTATTTGTTTCTTTTCTTTTTGCTTTCTATACTTTTAGTTTATGGTGGGTGTCCTTTGAATTAGTAAAATATTTATATATTTTTCAATTCCTTTTCCCTTTTTTTATGTCAGTATTATTTCATTTTACCTGTCTGAATTCTCATTCAACAAATCACACAGTACTGGCTCTCAATATATATATTCCCATGGGATAGGACCCCTTCAACATAAAATTCGACAAGTTCCTTTAGGAACAACACTTTTAACATGCGATAAGAGGGCCGAATATGCTCTGAACTATGCGAAAAGGAATAATTTTACACCTAGATTATGAATTTAACGGTATACTTCTACAAATCTGTTTATGTCTGTCCTGTTGGTATGTAGGCTCAGAAGATTCATTGGTGCAAGAAAGACATAAACCTTTTACTCAAACAAAATCCAGTCATGTACTGTATCTGTCTCTATAGTTGTCCATTAGGCAACTACCTAAAATTAAGCAGGCAACTCGACCTGTCTTATGTCTAATCTTACAAGTTCACCAAGTCCAGGTAGTGTTTTCTCCCTAAAAAATCACAAACTTTAGTAGTAACCAACCATGGGTGTGGTACAGTGGTGAACTGCTTCACCATTAAACATACCTTAGAAGTTTTGGGTTCGAGCCCTGAATATGGAGAAAATCTTATTTAAACTGCGCGATTCAAATTTAGTCAGACTCCAATGGGACCCGTGAGGGAAACAAAAATAAAATAAAAAATCTAGGTAGCGATACTATAGTTATACTCATTTTTTTTTTCTTTAATGGCTTTTATTAATTAATTAATTTATTTTTAAATTTAAACAAGGCTAATAGCCTGTTTCGCCAAATTCTTAAGAAGTTAAAAAGGTTTATTTTAGAAAATTTAGGTATTTGGTCAAGTTTTTAGGAAAAAATGTAAGTGATTTAAGTAGTAGTAATAAATAAGTAGTTTTTTCAAAAATTGTTACTTACACTTTTAAAAAAAAAAAAAATACATCTTTCCATTTTAGGGACAAACAAATTGATACGACATTTATTACTTTTTTCAGGACAAGTGAATAATTACTTACAAATTTGGGGACCACGTAGGAACACTAAATGACATACGTGGACCAGATTGATTGGTCTACTGAATAACTCTATTTTCCCGGTTTTGATTAAAGTTTAATTTGGATTGTGATTAGCACTAAAACACATCCATTTGTTAGTGTTTGAATGATGATCAAACACTACCTTTGCTATTTTAAAAAAGCAGAGACTTGTTCTTCACTACCTAATTCCTTCTATTTTCTCTCTTCTACAAATGTTGCATTATGTTTAACCAACTCCATATATTTCGTCTCTCTTTTTTGGGATCTGAGTTACTTTTACTTTTCCTAATCCACTAAAGCTAATCACTATTTGTGTTTTTTTCTCTCTCTCTGTATTTTGGATTTCAAGAAAGAGTTTGAATACTACTCACTACAATCATTTGTGTGCTTGCTTATACATTCTTTTCGTTTGGTGGGTTGCAAGGCATTAGGATATAGACCCATTTCGTGAAGTGGGTTTTTGTTCAGACTTGCTCAAATGATTGAGTTTGAGTTTCAGATTATTAGAAAGTTTTGATCTTTTTGACACAGGTATGGAAAATGTGTGTTTTTTTGGGTGTTTGATATGTGGTTTTCAGTGAAAATCTGAAAAAATGGGATTTTCAGATTTGTAGTTTTGTTGTCTTTTTCTTGATTTTGTTTTGAAATTGAAATCTGGTTTGGGTTGTTTGCTTGCTTGTTTGTTTTGTGTACTGACAGTTGGGTTTTGGAACTTTTGTTGTGTGTTTTAGGGGCACTTTTATGGCTTATCCATCAGACCATAGGTCCTCTAGTCGTGGGACTGTGAGATTTGTTTTGGTTCTGGTGGGTTTGTTTTTGGTTATTTACATGGTGACAACACCAACATTGCGGCACTCTAAGGCTTTGTCTTCATGTCCTCCATGTTTCTGTGATTGTGAGGAGGATCCCATGTTCTCGCCTATAGGTCAGTTTATCTCTCTTTGGATGCTAAATCTTGCTTATCTACTTTAAAATTGTGTAGGTTGTGTACTTATGTTGGCTGATTTGATCTTAATGACTAAAAGTAATGCCTTTTACATATTGAGACACTTAGTTCATTTAAAGTTGAGTTTCTGCTTTTAGTAAGAAGTGATATTGTTTAAGGTCTATGTATGAACAATTTGATTAAGAAAACTTTGTATAGCCTTCATGGGGTTGCTTGTCATCCAAATTGGTGAATCATGGTCCATTTTTGTATTAAGTATTAACCAATTGAAGAAACTGGCAGGATTCTCAATTAATAGTACCTTGTTTTTACCACTTATAGAAGGTGGAGAATGAACTATAACTAAATATTAGAAGGAATTCATGTGAGTTGAAAACTTTTTGGTTCTTCCACAGGAGGAAGAACTGAAAATAGACACAAAACCATTCATCCTAGCTCTATTTTTGTTCAAATGAAATGCTTTGCCAATTCCATGCATCAACCAAAAGGTCATTTCTAAGTCTATATGTTCCTATTGAGTATGGCTAGAGAATATTCATGACAGAAGTAACAGGAATGAGTGAACTGTCTTGTATATTTAAAGACTATATTGTCCTGGTACAAAAATCAAATGCTTCGTATTATTATACTTCCATATACATAGCGAAGATTTCATACAGTTAATCTTAAGTTAGGTCTTTCTAGAATCCACAAGAACTAAGTGAATTTGCTGAGAATTGGTGCAGGTTACGATTAAAACGAAATGTAAGAGAAAGACACTTTAACTGAAATTTCTAATTAATGGTTGATTTGAGAATTGTACTGGGAAAGGAACTATTACATATTTCATTTAAGAGACAAAAGTGGGTGAGAATCATGAGGTATCAGGTTCAAAGGTGTGACCTAGTGGTCAATGAATTGGGTGTGGCCTAGTAGTCAATGAAGTGTTGCCTTGTTCCGAATAGTCTGTTTTGATTAATTAATTTCCATAAGGAGCCCATAATTCTCTGAGGGCATAAATTGGCATCACGATACAACTGGTGGACCTGGAAGAAGCTTTGTAAACCTTGGGGTGATTCAGTAGCTGCAGTTCCAAACTCCCAAGTCCCAAACTCTCAAGTCCCAAACTCTCATCCTGAATAATAGGTTGATATGACTTATCTAAGTTATAGATGCCTCTCATTGTTGGCATTGGTGGTAACAGAGCATTTTATTGAACTTATTCAGAGACCGACTCTTACTGATTTTGTATTTAGATCTTGAACTATATGTTTCTGGCACAGGGAGAAATTCTTAATGCCAGACAAGCTCCTTTAAGAATAAGAACTTTTTGATAAAGTTGCATCTGCAAAAAGTGGCATAATAGGGTCCAGGAAATAGTTTTTCCAAGAGTTTGCTGAAATAATTTATTTGTTTATCCAGATTGGAGTAAACTGAATGCCTTCTACATCATTAAGACTTGAGGTTCTCTATTTTGAAGAGGATGAGGATTGTTTACATATAAAGGATGATACTTCCATCAGTATATCATACTATTCAAATATATACTGCTATGCTGCAATACCTTTAAAGTTTTTAAATCAACATGCAAGATATTTTTTTAACCATATTGTCTTCTTTTGTCTGGTATAACAAAATTTTAAGGTATTTATTCAGTAATTCCTCTTTTCTCTTGGTGTTGATGTTTGAAAATCGGCGTAGCTTTTGGAAATAATAGTATCTTTCAATGCAGAACTGACATCGTTTATGATGTCTTCCTCTGTCCTGCTGATTCTTATCTCCTATTTATGTGTTGTTTTGCAGACATCTTAAACAGCTCATTGGCAGGTTAGTTCTCTGCTTCATTTAGTGCCTGAAAAACTGTAAGGTGTAAAGTTATACAAGTAATCCTCTGCGAAATTGAGTGAAGTGTTATACTGTTTCCTGTTTAAAAGTTACTCTATGAAGGCATAATGTTGGAGAAACGATTAAATCTTTTGGCTATGGGATATTATTTAAAGCGACACTAATCCAGCAATTGACTGAAACCTAAGCCATCTTTTTTATTTTTCTTGTGTCTAAATCCTGATTGCACTAGTAACAACTCACAACAGAGCACTATACTTACTAAAAAAACAAAAAACAGAGCTGAGATGTTCTGGACAAACTGACTGTTTGACATCCGCTAAAAGTTTTGAAGAACTGTCTAGAACACTGAAAGCAAAGTAGAGAAAGAGCCACCCTTTGGCTCTCTTCCTCCATTTGTCTGATTAATGTATCATTTTTCTGCCATCTAACTATATAGTCTTTCACAATATTGTGCTGCATGCATGCAGTTAAGTAGGTCGCTGTTGAAAAATTTAGGAGGAGAGGTTTAATTTGGTTTAAGCTGCTTCCTCTACTCATTGGTTCTTTTTGTGATGCAGACTGTGGTAAAAATGATCCTCAGTTGAATGAAGAGATGAAAAAGGACATTGCTACTTTACTAGCAGAGGAGATTAACTTGCAAAAAAATGTTACTGATGACATCTTGAATCGCACCAAGGCTCTAATTATGAGTGCCAAAAGAGCATCTTCACACTACCAAAAAGAATCAGAGAAGTGCAACATAGGGATAGATACATGTGAGGGAGGGAGGGAAAAGGCTGAAGCTGCATCGATAGAAGAGCGCAAGCTCTCTGCACTGTGGGAGACTCGAGCCATTGAGTTTGGCTGGAAGGACTAGTGAAGACTTTATTCCAGGAAAATTAATTAAACCGTTTTGGTCTCTGTTAGAATTAGAATAGATATGCCTCTTTCCTTGTGCACCCATTTTGTGAATATGGTTTTCCCTTTTCGTCTGTCTTGGTTTTCATTTCTTATACTTCAGATTGTGTTGATTTCAGTTAATAATTTAATTGACGTTTTTCCAAGTTGTGTTATCACAATTCACATCATTGTGAACGGAATGCGTGTGGTTTTCAATTTGGCCGTCTTGCTGTCATGTCATGAGTACATGCTGTTCTCTCAAGAGTTTCAGTCATCTACATTGTTATCACTAAGCAATAGTTAATTACATTCTCTCACATTATAGTAAACTAACACCAAGTATAGGTAATCATTTACTTAAAACTAGTTTTCTCACCTGTTCATAGCTTATAATGGGAGACTAGGAAAAAATAAAACATAAAAGGTGTTTTTTTCGAAAAAAGATGGAAGGTGGTTTAGTGTTGATAATTGGTTGAATTTGCATGCTCTAAATTGAAACAAACAAAAAGACTGCAACGTCTCAATTATCCATAATATAATTGGGAAATGCTAAATGGCCAGAAATTTAAAAAGTCTATAATATTCTTTTTATTTTAAAATAAACTGATCTTTTTTTCATTTTTTAATTAAAAGGTATTAAAGTTAAAAGGATAAAAATGTTCAAAAAGGTAAAATAACATAGTGTGAAATATGTTATTTTACCATTCTAGCCAAAAGAATTTTTCCAAATAGATGATGCATCACATCGAGCAATGCATATTTCACACATATCCTAATAAGATCACATAGGAGAAAACAAAAAAGCAGGTGAGCAATCTTGATGGTACCAACAAATGTGAAACAGAATTACATGTAATGAACAACATAACAGTAAAAGCCCCTGGGGTAACAAAGAGTCCAAACGCTGAATAGGTTTAAATTGCAAGCAAAAACTTTGAATTGACTTATATCATTCTTTTGGTCACTTCCTTCAGATATGGAGCTCTATTTATTAAAGATATTAAGCAAGAAAAATACAATGTAAAACAAGGAAAGGTTAAACAGGCTAAAGCATGGTGTTTCAAAATAATGTAGGAAATGACTTGTCCAGCTTCTGCATTCAACCCTTGTTATAGAGTCAACGCGCAAGCCAATTCCATCAAACCAAGTATATACTGTCCAAAACTGCAAACCCGGCTGCAACTCCCCCTTCATTTGATGAAGAAACCTTTGTTCGCATCAAGTAACCAGCCTGTTGGTTGATTACAACTTCTGTTTTGTTCCTGCATATAAAGTGCATATCAGCACAAGATGTTAAGAGGGCAACGATGATTTTAAAACTTGGGTTTACAAAAAAAAAATCATTCTTGTTCATTTGTTATTCAAATAATCTGCATCCCTTGCAACATCATTCTATGAATCAAACATAAGCTGAAAGCAGGGACTGGAACATGCTTCGGGTTAAAAGGCTGTCTCAATGTTTCTCCTTTCTGGCAGTTCCTCTTTTTCATTCTTACATTAAATTGGGGTGGGTGGGTCCATGGGGGTGCAATACAGCATATTCACTAATTACCTTAAATAGGTACCATATATCCCAAGTTCTGATATGGTTTGTTCTTTATGAGAGATGCCTTCTCGCATTAGTATCGAGTGAGAGATCTTCGGAAAAATCCTCTGCATTAGAATGTAGGCTGCATCACTTCCAGTGCCTTCCTTTTGCAGTTTCAAAAGAGCGTCTCTGACATCCTCCCCATAGATATTGTTTCCTGAGGTGAGAAGAGGATCTAGTATTAATGATTTTGATGTGTAGTTACAATATAGACAAAATCAATTTCATGAGCCAGACCTCCTCCTTCTCGTTGTGGTTTCATAACATACAATTCTGGCCTGTCAATTGCATCCTTGACAATGTCGGATTCATCCAAGCTCCACAACCCTGCAAAGCATTTCCGTAGTTTGGCAATGTCATCTTTGTTTTCCAGAAACCTGCTCATAAACAAGGACGGAAGTTTACCAAATCATAGATAGAGTATTAGGAAAAGTTAATATCTCAATGACTGCATAACTGTATTCATTATGCTCCCAACTTACAAATTATACAAAACGTTCTACTTCAAACTGTCTGGGTGTTTATATCTTGTTAATTTAGACATTTATGTTTTTTACCTTCTTTTTGCACCACAGGAAAAGAGAGCAACGGAATGACAATATTCATCACAATCAGTTTATAAAGCACTAAATGCATTAAGTTTTGCCTTTCCAGAACACCATTACAGAGAGGAAGAGGGAAGATCCCAAACAATTATCCAGACTCAAATTTAAACACCTGTATCAACACACTAAGTTTACTAATTACTGAATCACAAGAGACGCAACTTGAGTTAAGCTTTTACCTTTCAAGTACATTGGCCTTTGCAAGCTCTTGCTGAATCTTCTTGCTGCCAGCTAAATGATAAGAAATTGAAGGGCACTTGACTGCACGTGATTGCTCCATCAGCAGCCTAGCTTTCCACTCCTACAATAAATTGCATAAAACAGATCAAGCAAAGACGATAGGTAACTGGGAAGTGTATAACTAAGTGGAGATCACAATGAGATGCAATAGTAAATGGACGATCTCTCTATTTGGACCACTTTCATAATCTCAAATATTGAACAGTACTTATGAATCAATCCTGCCTCTACCCAAAAACGTGTGTGCACAACTTAGAGATGCTTTCAAAAGATTTTGCAGAAAGCAAATATCCATAAGACTAACTAAAAGAACCAGAGACTGCCTTTTAACTGTACAATGAAAATGATCAGGGCCCATTATCCTGAATTAGGCTTCCATACAGTTCCATTTCAATTAGTTATCGAAATTTTTTTTGCTTCCATTTCACTTACCAGGAGAATGCAATGCCTTAGAATATGGTGTTCATTAATTTTGTTTAAAATGCTTTTACCCCCATGCCATGTCAAAAACATAGGAATCTCGTCACAAGCTACTCTTATTTTGGACTCTGAAAACTACAGCTGACTACTCCTCAGCCAGTGATAAGTGCTAAACAGCCCTTTCGCTTCCACCCAAAATCATGTGCTCATTTCTCTTTCTTCTCCAATTGTGTGTACCCATGTTTTCTCTCACCTCCCTATCTAAGAAATTCTGATCTAGAGTATACCTGCTAAAATAGGAAATAACCTGCCCACTGTTTTTTTGCCAGACAGGTCCCTTGGAACTGTTTTCTCCTTTTTCTTTTAATAAGGAATTGCTTATTCCTATTTTTCGTTTCAGGTATTTACAGACTCAGATAAGAATTGTTAAATGGCATGAGATGGTGATTCATAAAGATACCAACAGATACATTTATCAAACAAATCGAGCCATGTAAAATCTGACTGTACAGAGGGTATCCACCTCTAATGTCAGCAAATAGTGGTTATTGCACATATGAGCATAGGAATTTAAAAGTAAGCCAGTAGTTTTATAAAATCCATAGTCAAGCAGTATAAAAATAATCTTACAGATTCTGAGTGATAGTCACTTGGTGCATAGCCAGCTCTAAAATAAATGACTGCCACAGCTTGACCATCTCTGCAATCCTAAAGATTTTAAGCTTCCCATACAGAAAGTGCAAATTTAACAGCTTTAACACAGTATTTTGGTAGAAAAGTTACATACACAACAAGGGTACCATCTTGTTGAAGCTCGCCATGTGCATCAACTTCAGCCAGTGTCTTTCTGATAGCTGTAACTTGATGTGTGTTATAAGCTAAGGAAATATCTTTAGGAGAATTTACAAGCAAAAATCACTGCAGATGTACTACACAGAATGCATTTTTGATACTTCAGACCAAGATAATCTGAAGTGTCTTAAATGGCTATATTCCGTCTATTAGATCCATGATAAGTACATTAAATCCACATCTATCATTTAAAGTAGGATATCTTTCTCTCAATGATGCAGAAAGCCAATGCTGGTCATACATATTGCGCTCTTCAGCTTGAACCACAAACATAATCACAGCCCTGCAATATGTATTAATGTTAGTACAACTTCAAAGACCTACTTTCTAGCATTAAGCAAAAAAATCTCTCAAATCAAATCGACCTTGGATCACCATATTCATTCCAAGCTTTAGCCAATGCGTCAGCAAATTGATTTACAGCATTGTTTGCGGGAATTCTGTTAGGATCTGATGCAATGTCTTCTCTGTATTGTTGAAGCAAGCTCCTGTAAACAACAGTTAATATCAAGTTCTATATGAGCTTTAGAGGAGAAAGAGCTAGATTTTTTATGATCTGAAGTTATCTTTTCAATATTCACACATGCATACACGGAAGATTTCATCATAAAACAAAAATCCAAGAAATAACTTCATAAATTACAACAGAAGTTCTGGATAGTGAGTATCGATGCCAGACTGTCCTATAACACACCATTTACCCAACCGTACTGCAGATATCATTATCTGCTTGTTTAGAGCCCTAGAAGGTTTTTGTTACTCTCTCCAGGTTTTTGAATTTTTTTGATAAGGACATTACAATGCATTTCATTATTAAAAAAGTGGAAGCTTTGCTACATAGGTTAACATAGATTATTTTACCTGTGAAGCTCGCTGACCAGACAACTTAGCCCTGGAAATGATGATGAAATTGTGTTAAGCTCTATTTGCAGAAGTAATTTAGTTTTCTCATCCAGCATGTAGTCTGAGCGATGCAACCCCAAGCGTATTTCCTACATCAATGTCATATCAAATGGGAAATTCTCTCCTACACAAAGAAACAATAGAATACTCCTACAACTAATATAAGTTGACTTAGGCACATAAATGAATAACGCCTTCTTATAACGATTGGAGATGAAGAAATACATGACAGCTTCTCCATTCCTGATGATCAAATATGGCAACATCTAAAGCAACAAGGGGAATTTTTTATTACTATCAGGCAAATTGAGTAACACCAAGTCCAATGATAAAGGGGTCAATCAAAATCATGGTGATTGATATCATGTATTAGGAATATCAAAATTGTATGTCAACCCAAAACGACAGAACAAGTCTAACAATGATTAAAGAATAGAAAAGAAATGCCATTATATAAAGAGCTGACAAATGTGGTACGCACATATCTCGAAATTAAAATTGTATGATATCAAGATGTACCTCTATCTTGTTGATTTCTAACATCTTGGAGTGGATTTCTAGTAGTCTGGAGGTGAAAGGATCAACTTTTCTCGTCCTGCAGAAAATTGCATTTAGTTTCATAAAACTCTAAAAGAACTACCATTATCTCTTCCAACTTACTAGAGAGTTGTGTATTCTGTTCCAGTACATGCTTTAAGTGAACAGCAAACACAGAAGCAATTATGTGTACCAACCTAGACAGTGATTGCTGCAGAAATTCTCCATCCTGACTCACGCGATCCACGAGTTCATTGAAAATAGGAGCAACTTCACAAGCTTGCTTCCAATGACTTTCAGGAAATGACATTGGTATCAGAGCAACTGGAGCATGAACCATATCAACACCAGGAACAGTTCCTGACCTCTTCAAATTTCAAAAGGCACAAATATCACATGAAAGCAATAACAATAACACCTAACCACCTTCTTGATAAACAAAGGAGAAAAGGAAAATAAAGCACCAATCTTTAATCAAAACAATAAAAGAAATCAACAAAATCTGATCTTTTCATAGATAATTCAGTAATACAAACTTATCTCTCTGTGATGTAAAAAGCAGTTTATATTGCCATAAAGACTGACCTCCGAATTTCTGTCACCAACAAGAAGTCCACGAAGAGAGCACCAGACAAGGGCATCATTAGCAAGCTTCTGCACCAATTTTGGGTCGATATCATGAGGATCGACAATGAGTTTCCCAGAATCTTCCACTTGGGTCTGCATTTTGTGCACTTTAGCACACTTCAATGGGGATTTGGGTATGAAAATCTTGGAAGATTTAAGGAGATGGGGTTCCAAGAACCTAGTAGGTGAGCAGAAATTTAAATAGTTTGATGGTGATTCTTGGGATTGAAAAGGAGAGGTAGCGGTTATGCTAGTTAGTGAGATTGATGGAGAAGAACAGCCGCTGCCCATTTTGACATTCTTTGGACCCCTCTTATGGTCCAAAGTGGCTCTTTACGTTTGGCTGGCTGCTAATTGCTAAGGGGGAGGGAATCTTGTTCTGAATTTGCCTTTTTTGAGGAAAGTGTGCGCAACTTTGCTTAAGGAATATGCTATAAAATTATCAATTCATCCCCCATATACATTAAAATTATGTATTATCTCCTAAGTGGCTCTTTGATTGAACAATGGAAAGGTGTCACTGCTGACATCAAGAACTAGGTAAAATGTCCAAAACTATGTATATTTATAACAAAGTTGAAGACAAAAAAACTAGGAGGAGATCTTGACTATTGAACTATGGAATGAGTAGGAAGATTTCTCTTGGGTGAATGGGTGTGTGTGAGAGGGGGTTGGGAGTTGTATAAAAAAATCATAATTATATGTTATTATTAGTTTGTTTGATCAAACTTTTAAAATCATTTTTTCTTGGTAAAGCTATTAGCAATTTTGATGATATTGTCCTATGTGAATTACATCTTAAATTGAGTGTCTAGTGTTTTTAGATTTCTCTAACTTGAGGAGGAATAAATGTTGCAAATGCAATTATATTTAGTGTATATTTTGAAGAATATGAGTATGTTTCATGCTCTATAAAAGAAAAGGAATATGAGTTATGCTTCATGGCAAGTTGAGATCCCTTTTTCTTTTCTTGGAAGATGAAATGAACATAAAATTTAAAGTAATATATGTTCTTACTTAAATTTGCTATCTCTTAAAGTGTTCTATTAGGTGTAAATATTGATGTGCGTATATTTAATACTAAAATCTGGATATATATTTGGACGTCAATAAGTTATTATTATAAAATAGTTGGTCAAACGTAAACAATGCCCTGTCAACCATATGACCATAACACCTCATAGATACTAATGAGTGAGAATTTATTTCATATCCCAAACGCAATGTGCGTCATTAACAAGTATAATTTACTAGTAATTTTTTGTTCTTTGCACCTATGAATTTACTATTTCTCATCCCAATATTCATTTACATTAGAGCCCACCTTGAGAATTGATTTCAATGGTTTTGGCTCTTCTTTTACTTCCTCTTTGTTGGAAGGCACTTTCTCTGTTGATTTCTTTTTCTTCTTCTTCTTCTTACTGAAATAAATCTCCTCCACATTATCATTTATGCTAACCATCTTCTTAGGAGCTTTATTTTGAGTTTCCATTGATGGTCCAGAGGCCTCTTCCTCAACAATCTTGTCACCTTCATTCTCTTCACTAGTTACCTGAGAAAGCTCACTTTCTTCATTTTCAAGGACAGGATCATCTTCAACTACAGCTTCTTCCAGCTTGGGAATTACATGAGAACTCGAATCTTCAGAATGCAGAACATGTTCATTGGTTGAGTGATTTCCATTACCTGGATTAGATCGAGATTGGCTTGTATTGACCAAACTGTGACCCTTGGAATCACCCAAAGTTACAGGTTTGGTAGCTTCATCAGCAAGGCTCTGCACAACAAATTCATAAAGCCTATCGACAATAAGGATGCCATTGCGCCAAGATAAATTCAAACTCGTGATCATGTAGATTTGACCTGCTATTTCAGCAGCAGTATCCTTGAACAAGTTGAATAGCTTTCGACAGATGGATAGACTGAAACACACAGGACATCCAAAAGACATGATATAACATAGGAACTCATTAAAAATGCCAAAGAGCTGGATCTTGTTTTCTCCTTGGTCCATTTCTTAGTCTGTTTAAAGAAAGGAAATTAAAAAAATAATGCAGGCTTTTAGCCTGCTGTAGCATTGGATTCTTTCTGCAAAGACAAGCAACAGTTGCAAGCAATGTTCCTTTTCTTTTCTTGAGAGCAAACCAAAGCCAAAGCCTGATAGCATCTTTCTTATTTCCCCCCTCCATAAAGCTAATTTTTATAGAGCATCAAGGTTTTATTCTTTGCCCTTTCTCAACTCGAGTTTAAGAACAAAAAGATAACCAAGAAGATGGCTCTGATTGTCAATCTCAGCTTGAGAATTGAAACCAATTGAACATGGAAAACTAATAAAGAGGATTAAGGGATTTGGTCAGCTTTAACTGAAGTGCAATACTTTAGAACAATGAAATACTAATTGATTGAAGAGCACATGAAGAAAGAGAATAAAACCATACGAGATGGATTACTATTTACCAAGCAAAGAAGCAAGGGAGTATACTTCTTTTTACACAACTTTCACTAAGTCAAATGAGAGACATTCCCTTAAATCACACTGACAACACTTTAAAACAATTACAAAAAACTAAAAATACATCTTTAAAGGTTTTCTTTTAAGAACGATTATTCAGGACCGCACCTGCTTATTAAGTCATAAAATGGCAGATACACAAGTCTGAAGGAAATTTTCTGAATGGACTCCGGGATAAGGCACACGAAAGTACTCTTCGACCCATGAGGAAGTCCCAACTAATTAGCTTGAGAGAAACAAAGACATGTAGTGTCTAAGGATTGGATAAGTTACAAATCTTAGCATCTTACAAAATTGAAGTGTATCACTCCCTCTTCACAATAGTCTATCTAAACTTTGATTCGTCCACATAAACGCCAGTATGCTCCAGGGTGGAAGAGAGACTTCTCAAAAACCCATATATCACGTACCAAGACCTGGATGGGAAAAAACAAATGAGAAAATAGTGTTTTCTACTACTATTGCATAGGCAATCACATAGTAGGACTTGTTGCCAAAATGCTTCACTAACATAACTACTATGATGGTGGAAAACTATAAATTTCAGCATACCAAATATTAGACCTTGTAGGGTCTCATTGTATTATCTGTGGTGACTTAGCAGCCCTTTACTAGATGCAACCAGGAATGCTGTTTTTTTTAAAAAAAAAAAACAGAAGAAAATATATAACGTTATAAGAGGAGGCTTGCAAGGTAATGCTTCTGGCATCCCAAATTCCCAATCCATATGTTAATATCCCAGATATATTTGTAAGATATGGAGCCATTAACTTAGACTAAATAACAAACTCTGGTTCAGCATTCCTCAACTTTGGAGTGTAGAAAAGTGACTTTCTTCACAGCAATGTCGGATGGCTAATTCAGTTGATCACTGCATTATACAGAATCTCTATCACATACCTCCTTATTTCTATCTCCAGAGACAACAGCTCCTTTCCCATCATATGCCTCAAACTTCTGTAAAAAAAGCTTAATATCAACATAGGATAATCATTTCTAATAACCCTAGACTGCATTACAACAAAAGATGTGTTGGTCTTTTAAATTTTAAATATTAAAAGTAAAACCTGACGCACTCGTGGAAACTAAACGAAGTTCCTTTGGACTAGTAAAACATGAGAAAGGCTGTTCTCCAATTATTTCATTTACAAACTAATTTTGCTAAGGTGATATGATAAGGGTTAATTCCTTTTCTTATCCACAAGTGGCAGCAGGATCTCTTGGTTTTAAGGTAACAAGATAAGGGTTTATTCCTTTTCTTATCAACAAATAGCAGCAGGGTCTCTTAGTTTAAAGGTAGCAAGATAAGGGTTTATTACTTTTCTTATCCATAAGCTGCAGCAGGATCTCTTAGTTTCAAGGTAAGATTGATATGACGCCTATAGAACTCTTTCCTTTTTTAGGTTAATTTAACAACATGAAAATTAATTTATCCTGATTTTTCTTTATTATACACTATGTGACCACAGCATAAACATAATTGTTAACTCATGTGACAGAATCTGCAATCAGTTAATTTAAGTCCATTAACAGCCAAGGAAGCAAGTTCATCATCAACTAGAAGTCATTGACATTTGCAAGCACTGTATGGTTAGTGCATCTGTTTTGGGTATAGAGGTCACTGGTTCATGAATAAGCAGTTGGAAACTAGAAAGTGATCTTCCAATACTCTTCTTTCTTTCCTAGCAAGCAGGAAATTTCATGAGCTAAAATAGTCTATCAAAACAAGCAACAAATAGGTAAAGTCAATGCCACCTGTCATGCCATGATTCAAGTTTGAGGTTGTGTTCACAGAATCCTCTTTGGGTACTAGGGATAGGAGAACACCAATCGGCACCTATTCACTTTCTTCTTTTCTCAAGTTACAATCAGAATGGTGACATTATCTTTTGCTCGAGTTGTTTTTCCAAGTAATTCTCTATAAAATGGATGTCTTTGATTGCCATGTTGATTAGCAATAAACAAAGGTTATCCGCCAGGTAAAGTCTTAAAGGTGTGGTAATATAGACAAATTATGCAGCTATTTTCTTTCTCAAAAAATAATAATTATGCAGCTATTTGGTCATATCAACAGGACTGGATGTCAAATTTCACAACCGAATCAAGCATTACAATCATGAGATGCAGAAAACTTGAAACAGCTACAACACCATTGACAGGAGCAGGCATCAGCATCAAATGAACTCAAAACAGAATATATTTAAATTACTGGCCAGCTTACCTGCTTTGCCAGAAACTCAAGTGTAAGCTGTATGAACACCTTACTCAGATCATTTCGATCAACACCAATCTGCAAAGAAGCAGCTACAGAGTTCTATCATTGCACAACTAAGAAGGGGCAAAAGTACAAATGCCAAAACTTCCACACGAATAATCACTTGGTGGAGAGAAAATCTAAAGAGAATGAAATTCCTTTTTTTCCCCTTTTTACATGATAGAGGTTCCATTTGTTGTTATATTTCTTAATATTCGTGAAAAGTGATTGAAGGGAGGCGAAGGACAAACAATTTAACAACAGAAAGAAAAAACACTTTCAGTTCACATCATCTTTGACATTATGAGCTCTCTACAGTTTGCTTCCGCCTAAAAAAATATAAGAAATACAACATATATAGTACCTGATATGGAAAACTGAGTAGAAAAGCAATTCAACAACTTCCAATATCAAATAGCCTCTAGGGCTTTAATATTTATCATCCCAGTTAAACTAGCACTCTCTCCCCAATCAATTACGTGGCAAGTTGGCAATGTCATCTTAAGAAAAGATATAGGCAATAAGATGGGTACAAAAACTAAAAATATTATCAGAAGCTCTAGTACACTATTTCTTAAACCCTGATGTGTTTCGTCATCGACCCCATTGAATACGGTTTCTCCAAGAAAGACAATTACCAAAACCAACCCAGGAAGAAAATTTATGGAAGGGTCATCGGAAAAGGCTTTGCTGCTGAAAAACCAAATTAGAGAGACCAAAAATGTAGATCTATCCATCACATAGGGAAGTGTCCATCATAACCCGAGACAGAGTTTATAAAGGGTCAGCATACTGCTTTGATCCTGACAAACCAAATAAGAGAGACAAAAAATGCAGATCATATCCATCACATGGAAAAGGTAATCATCTTGAGTTCCACCTAGTGTCCTGGTAGTTACTTAATGTTCCTACACATGCAAACCAAGGCAGTTACTGGTTAAGGTTTGGTACTTGCCAATCGAGCTCGCAGAGTTCGCACTTTTACAATTGGTTCAATTAGTTCCCAGTAGACAGTAGGCCACACTGATTCTCGTTGCTTGATCTCATTCTTGAGAGCCTGTCTTGTAAGACCAAAGGAAGAAATATGTCAAACAGACTAGTTTTAAGTTTGAAGTCAGAAAGAGTGAATTAATTAAATAACCCATGACAAATATAGATAACTGTGGACCAATCCGACAGCCAACATGGCCTATGTATGAAAATTGAAGTGGTCCAAGATCCACTCATTACAAACAGGACCTAACCCATGCCAAAAGCATAATCTCATTGTCTCAGCCAAATGACCAGGTTAAGCAGCAAGATTGAAGGCTCGGTGTGAATTCAGAATAAAAATACCAGGTATAAGAACCTACAGAGTACATATGCTCCGTAACTAATTTCCTCAAAGTTCCCTTTCCTCCGTTTGCCATTTGGGTATTTATCTGAAAGGGGAAAGGCAGAAGTACATGCAAGTCAAATGCTGAACATAGAAAATGTTAGTAAACAGAAACAAGAGAACGACAACCACCCAAGAAGTCTAAAGTACTGAAAAAAATAGAACAAAATTGAAAGAACACCTCTTTGTATATGCTAACAGCTTCAGTATAGAACTGTTTTTTTGAATATCCAGCTTTTCGTAATTTAGCAATGGCGTATGCATTTTTTAGCTGCAAAGACAAATTTGATGAGTAAAGCTGATGACAATGAAGATAAAGGACTTATAATAGGAACTTTTCGCATAGTCATCCTTAAATAATATCAATAATTTCTTATTATTAACCCCGAATCTAAGTGAAGGAACATGCCATGAGGGGTTAAAAACTTAAGAATAGCAGATCTTGAAACAATTTATTTTTGTGAAGTAGTCAAGTAGCAGTACAAATGAGTTTATATAGAATGGTCAGATGCACAAATAATTACCTCTGAAGTAAGATCCTCCTTTGTCCTTTTCCAACCATTTCTAGTGAAATACCTGGTATCAAGATTTGAAAAGTTGAACATAGGTTGTTTTACATGATCGCGAAGTGTAAAGAACTCCAAATCACTGAATGAGCACTTCTAATTTATTTATAATGCACTCAGCTACTGTGACCTTTATATCAGCATCACTACAAAAGAGATCTAAAAACATTTCTTTAAGGAGTGTATGACCTAACCATGCATCTGCCAAGGTGAATTCTCCTTAGATTCCCTACTTTGAATAAGACATACAGTACCAAGATAGTACTCCAGCAAGTACAAAAAGCAGGACTTGGTTTACATTACAGATTCAAAGATTCTAACAAATCCAGCATGTCATACATATTTAAATCAAAATTTACTTTCATCCAATAGTACAAATTTTTAACACATCTATATTTGACAACATGAATCATCTCCTTTTTGTCTTCAAAGCACCTCCTATTTCCACTTTGAACTAGACATTGTTAATAACTTAATATTAGTCCATTGATTTCTTATATGTTTCGGTATACCAACCCCATAAGAACTTACTACCTCATTTGTGCACCATGGTGCGTGTTGTCCATATTTAGCTTGCCTCAGTTTTCTCCACATTATATTTTCTCCTTGGATACTGTCTTATGTGAGCATATACAATCCATCCTGTCCTAATCAATGTCAGTTTGTAACTAGAACAAAGAATTTGACGGTCCTAGACTGCCACACCAAAAGTTACCTAAATACCATAATAGTTTTCTCTCTGTTAGATATAGACTAAAACTGATTCCAGAAAAGATCTCTTGTATTTAGATATTAATCAGAAGGGCGAGCAACCAAAATCAAAAGCCAATTGCATGAGAAGTCTTACTTACCGCTTCCAGAATGGGATTTTCTCACGAGGGACATAAGGCTCATATATGATTCCAGGACTCAGCATAGACACTTTGACTGCTCCCTATAGACGGAAAAAATTTAAAGCTTAAATGTTTATCCAACTTAATCATAAAAAAAAAATTATTTTGACAAGAGAGGGTAGCTCAAGTGAAAAGCACATCTATCTCCAACCTTAAGGTTGTGGGTCCAAGTCACCAAGGGAGAAAATTACCACATCAAAAGAATAATCTAAAGGCCGTAACAGATTAATGTGCTTAACACTAACAAGTAACAACCAAAATGAAACCAAGCATAATTATTCATCACTAGCAGAGTTTCAATTTTGTTACCATTTGTCGTGCTTGGGCTGGAGCTTTTGCTTTTGTTGTAACTGATCGCATGTAACCATAGCTTATTGGCTCCTGCGTCTAGACGGAAAGTAAAAGTGATGGGAGTAATCAAAGCTCTCATTCAACAAAATAAGGATATACAATTGCTACAAGGAAAAGGATCAGGAGTATCAATTCCACTAGAAGAAAAAGTGAGCAAACTAACAAGGACAATAGTACAGAAGAGACAGCAACAAATTCACTGATCAACCAATTTTAAAATAATATTGAAACAGTTCAAAAAGAACTGTGATCTGTCTAAAAGAGATAAGGACACACCATAAGAGTGTCAACCATCAATTGGGATTCCATAGACTCCACAGAAAATTCACCTCTTCTGCTGCGAAACTCCCTTTAGCCTAAACTTTCCTTATTTCATGTGAAATAAGAAGAGGAGATAAAAGCTCTTGTTGAATTGGTTGGTGAACAGTATATAAGAGAACTCTTATATCGGAGTTTAGGCTACTTAATAATTAATATAAGAAAATTATAAGCAACTGTAATAACGGAAGTTTAGGTTAAAATAAAGTTTTCTAATTTTTTGGGATTCTTAGTTATAAAGTTATTCTTAATGATTCTCTCTGGACTTTCAATATGCTCCATCAACAGTCAAACAGAAGGTGCTTAAACCACTTGAGACAACTAATAGTTACAGACAAGTTAAAACTTAGATAAAATGCTCACAAAATTTAAATTATAAAAAGGAAAGCTGCCTCTGAATACAACTTCGATATTTTTTTCAAATCTAACTCACCGTAGTTGAACGGAGCATTATTTTATCTCCAGATGTCCAGGGGATACCTCCATGGTCCTTATAGATGCAGGATGATATGCACCTCAGTGTGATATATGGAACTGACACCAGGAGTAGATAGTTTAACAAAGAAATATGTTTGTTCCACTAACAGTTCAGAGTTCAAATTCTAAAAGGCAGAGAGGTCAACACAACGAAAATGAAACAAGAAGGAAGAAAGTAAACTAATTGATTCAGAGTGAGTGGTCTTTCACCAAGTGAACAGGTCTTTGTAGTAGATCTATTATTCCATGGATGGAGGTCCGGTCATTTATATAAGCAAGAGAAATTGCTCCAGCACTTGGTATCAGATCACAAGAAAAGATTATTCAATTCATTACAGATAAAAGTTATCCTTCATAAGAACTGAAATGAAAAATGATAGGATAATCAGAAAACAACATATTTATTCCAACATGATGGAATTCAGCTACAAGTAGACCAGCTTAATTTACGATTTCATATTGTGATCAATCCCATAAGTGAGAACAACAACCATAAAAACCAATTCATTCACATAATCCACTTTATCTTTCCTTTAGCTTCTAAACACAACCAAAATGAAGTAACTTTCAACAAACCCATTTGTGAAATAGAATATCAAATGCGCATTAGAAACTGAAAGCATACACTTACCATTTGAAATAGATTTTGAATTGCTTCTTGAGCTGGCTAGCCTGCAGTATCCAAAAAAGAGTCAGATTTGATACAAAAGACACCTTTAAATCCGAAAAAAAAAACATTTTTTTAATATAAGGGAAAATGGGAAGCTAGCTGTTTCACTAATAAACTCGTTTTCGCATGTAATCAAATATATCAAATGTTTGGAGAAAGAACTTTATATGCATTATACGAATTTAAGTATAGAGATTATAATGAATTGACCAGCTTACAAGGTAGAGAACTCTTGAATTTCAACTGTTTTATAGATGTTTCGAAGCATCTGCAATCGCCCTAAAGCCATTTGTGATCAAGGAGATTCAAGACGGAAATGGAGGTTTTGGAATTTCAGAAGAGGGTTTAAGGAGGATTTGTTTGCTACTTCGCAGCATAAGTTAAGATGGTAGTGCTTACAGTTTAGTGACTGCCACTTGTCACTATTATTTTTTTTAGGGGAAAAGGTCCTGATTTACCCCTAAACTTTATGATTTGGAGCTAATATATCCTCCGTTTAAAAAGTGGCTCATATATGTCCCTGCCGTTACAGAAATGGCTCATATATGCCCTTTTACTTAACAAATTCATTTTTTTTTGCTTTAATTTAAGAAAATATCATGTGGCTTTTAAAATACCCCACCTTCCACCATACCCACCCGACCCAATTGGAAACAATAAAAACCCACCCGCTCAAATTAACTTCACCCATTTCATTTCATGGTTTCCACCTCAACAGAAACAAAAATAATTTTTTTGTTAGTATCCGGTCTCATTTTGAGTGAAGATTGCTAATTTTAGGACATGAATACAGTTAAATAAATATTTCCCTTAATTGCCTCTTCTTTCGGCTATACAAGGACGAGAATGATTTCTTGATGGCTTTGTTCTGGGCATACATTTATCTCCTTTTCCAATTCGAGGGTTTCTTTTTTACCAGATTGTGTTTCCTCTCTTTATCCGGGGGTGCCCTCTGCTTGGTACATTTCTCAAGCAATTTGTTCTTTCTTATCCATTGATCTTTTTCACACTAAATGAACATGTTTGTTTAGAGATAGATTATCACTCACTTTTAGCTTAAGTTGTGGATTTACGGTATATAAGCTTACCTAGTTTCTATTTAAGATGGATCAATTTATAGACCCTAACAAAGTAAAGGTTAAATGTGCAATATATAGGATGCATAACGCATCTCTTGTAATAATATTTGATGCTTGCAAACTTTGGTATGTTAAATGCTTGATAAATAACTGGGTTTATTATTTTGTGGGCACTTTAGGAACTGAGGCAGATCCAAGGAAGAAGGGCACTACTGTGGCCGCTTAAGTTTCTAAAGAGGCAATTTGACGTTTTATTTTTATTTTGCCTTCCATTTCACCGATAAATCGAAGTTTTGAATATTCGTTTCTCAAATATCACCCGAACTCAGGATTGTAGAGCTCACTGGAACCCTCACAATTTTTTTTGGTTTCATTTGAGTATGGAAATAACGAAATGAAATGAGTTAGGTTAATTTGGGTGGGTGAGATTTTTTGTTTCCAATTGGGTCGGGTGGTATGGTGGAGTGGAAGGTGGGTAT
>JAJOOD010071470.1:0-11322 GCA_029582525.1 Solanum tacnaense
TAAAGAGGCAATTTGACGTTTTATTTTTATTTTGCCTTCCATTTCACCGATAAATCGAAGTTTTGAATATTCGTTTCTCAAATATCACCCGAACTCAGGATTGTAGAGCTCACTGGAACCCTCACAATTTTTTTTGGTTTCATTTGAGTATGGAAATAACGAAATGAAATGAGTTAGGTTAATTTGGGTGGGTGAGATTTTTTGTTTCCAATTGGGTCGCGTGGTATGGTGGAGTGGAAGGTGGGTATTTTAAAAGCCACATGACATTTTCTTAAATTAAAGTAAAAAAAATGAATTTTTAATTTATTAAAAAAAATTCTGTTAAGTAAAAGGGCATATATGAGCCATTTCTATAACGGCAGGGGCATATATGAGCCATTTTTTAAATGGAGGGTATATCAGCTCCAAATCATAAAGTTTAGGGGTAA
The DNA here is from genome assembly GCA_029582525.1 of Solanum tacnaense. Classification (NCBI taxonomy): domain Eukaryota; kingdom Viridiplantae; phylum Streptophyta; class Magnoliopsida; order Solanales; family Solanaceae; genus Solanum; species Solanum tacnaense. Next base: position 429 of record JAJOOD010071470.1, read on the forward strand.
ATCAGGACCTTTTCCCTTAAAAAAATAATATATGATATATATGTTGCTATGAAAATTTGATATAACATTTGGTGATTTGGCAGGTATCATTTTCTGCTCTCCACAAGGACGTTGTCAACGTTTTGGATATCATGGAAAGGTTAAAGAATGAAGAAGAACAAAATGTTGTTGATGTGGCAGATATTGAAAGGCTGAAATTGGAGCTGGCATTTATTTGTACATACGTCCAGCTTTCTTATTTCGATTTGGAGCAGTTTGAAGAAGTAATGACTGTCGAAGGACAAGATGTTGAGACTCTGGTTCGATCATTTTTTTATGATCATGACAACAACTTCGGGTGTAAATACGACATGCATCATGTCCTGGCTAGCATCAGGGTTAATATCGATCATTGTATCAGCTCACATCATCATTATACCACCATGACTGAGGAGCAGTTGGATTTCCTCCTCCTGAATATCCATCAGCTATCCAAGTTTGTTGCTGAGCACAAGTTTCCATTAGTGACTCAGTATGAGATTCTCAGAATGTGTGTGGCAACATGAAAGATTTCCATGTGTTGATAGTAAATGGTTGCATTGAGCACAAAATTGTTGAATATGTCTTACCTCTGTTTCAACTCATGGCTGAGATGATAGGACACTTCCTTTGGGATGATCAAATTATTGATGGAGAGTCTCGAGCCTTCAAGCTAGCACATCTACTCATGAAGATTATTCCAATTGAGCTTGAGGTTATGAACATATGTTTTACAAATTTGAAAGATTCAACTTCAGCAGAAGTTGGACACATCATTAAGCAGCTCCTGGAAACCTCTCCGAACATTCTTTGGGAATATCTTATTCATCTACAAGAGCACATGGTAACTGTTACTACCCCTAGCACTTTAGGGGCTCGAAACATTCATGTCATGATTGAGTTCCTATTAATTATTCTTTCTGATATGCCCAAGGACTTTATTCATCATGACAAACTTTTTGATCTTTTGGCACGTGTTGGAGCACTCACCAGGGAGGTAACAACTCTTGTTCGCGACTTTGAAGAGAAATTAAGGAATAAAGAGAGTACAGATGAAACTAATCGTGCAACCCTAAAGTTGCTGGAAAATATTGAACTCCTCAAGGAAGATCTCAAACATGTTTATCTGAAAGTCCCAGATTCATCTCAATGTTGCTTCCCTATGAGTGATGGACCAATCTTCATGCATCTGCTACACATACACTTAAATGATTTGCTAGATTCTAATGCTTATTCAATTGCTTTGATAAAGGAACAAATTGGGCTGGTGAAAGAAGACTTGGAATTCATAAGATCTTTTTTCGCGAATATTGAGCAAGGATTGTATAAAGATATCTGGGCACGTGTTTTAAATATGGCATATGAGGCAAAAGATGTCATTGATTCAATTATTGTTCGAGACAATGGTCTCTTACATCTTATTTTCTCACTTTCCATTACTATAAAGAAGATGAAGCTTATCAAAGAAGAGGTCTCTGATTTACATGAGAAGATTCCCAAGAACAGAGGTCTCATCGTTGTGAACTCTCCCAAAAAGCCAGTTAAAAACAATTCATCACCAGCTGGTAAAATGATTGTAGGTTTTGAGGAGGAGACGAATTGGCTAATGAGGAAGCTCACCAGTGGACCAGCAGATCTAGATGTCATTTCGATCACTGGTATGCCGGGTTCGGGTAAAACTATGTTGGCGTACAAAGTATACAAAGATAAATCAATTTCAAGTCATTTCGACCTTCATGCATGGAGCACAGTTGACCAAGAACATGACGAGAAGAAGTTGTTGGTGAAACTTTATAATCAAGTTATTGGCTCGGATTTGAAGTTCAGTGAGGATATTGATGTTGCTGATTTGCTACGGAGACAACTGTTTGGAAAGAGGTATCTTATTGTCTTAGATGACGTGTGGGATACTACTACATGGGATGAGTTAACAAGACCTTTTCCAGAAGTTAAGAAAGGAAGCAGAATTATATTGACAACTCCAGAAAAGAAAGCGGCTTTGCATGGAAAGCGCAACACTGATCCTCTTAATCTTCAATTGCTAACACCAGAAGAAAGTTGGGAGTTATTAGAGAAAAGGACATTTGGAAACGAGAGTTGCCCTGATGAACTATTGGATGTTGGAAAAGAAATAGCCGAAAATTGTAAAGGGCTTCCTTTGGTGGTGGATCTGATTTCTGGAGTCATTGATGGGAGGGAAAAGAAAAAGACAGTGTGGCTTGAAGTTGTAAATAATTTGCATTCCTTTATTTTGAAAAATGAAGTGGAAGTGATGAAAGTTATAGAAATAAGTTATGACCACTTACCTGATCACCTGAAGCCATGCTTGCTTCATTTTGCAAGTAGGCCGAAGGACAGTGCAATAACAATCTATGAGTTGAAAGATGTATGGTTTGCTGAAGGATTCATGGAAAAGACAGAAATGAAGAGTATGGAAGAAGTGGTGAAGATTTATGTCGATGATTTAATTTCCAGTAGCTTGGTAATTTGTTTCAATGACATAGGTAATGACCCGACTTGCAAAATTCATGATCTTGTGCATGACTTTTGTTTGATAAAAGCAAGAGAGGAAAAGTTGTTTGATTTGATAAGTTCAAGTGCTCCATCAGATATATTGCCACGTCAAATTACCATTGATGATGATGAGGAGCACTTTGGGCTTAATCTTGTCCTGTTCGGTTCAGATAAGAAAAGGCATTCTGGTAAACACCTCTATTCTTTGACCATACATGGAGACCAGCTGGATGACCGTCTTTATGATACATTTCACCTAAAGACAATTGAGGCTTCTTAGAGTGTTGTACCTGGATCCCTCATTTATCATGGTGAATGATTCTTTGCTTAATGAAATATGCATGTTGAATCATTTGAGGTACTTAAGAATTGGGACAGATGTTAAATCTCTGCCTTTGTCTTTCTCAAACCTCTGGAATCTAGAAATCATGTCGGTTCCTAACGAAGAATCAACCTTGATACTATTACTGAGAATTTGGGATCTTGTAAAGTTGCGAGTGCTATACATGCGTGCTTGTTCTTTTGTTGATATGGATGCTGATGAATCAATATTGATAGCAGAGGACACAAAGTTAGAGAACTTGAGATATTTAGAGAATCTCAAGCTTTCCTATTCAAAAGACACAGAGCATATTTTCAAAAGGCTTCCCAATCTTCAAGTGCTTGCCTTTGATATCAAGGAATCATGTGATTATTCAACAGAGCAATATTGGTTGCTGAAATTGGATTTCCTAACTGAACTAGAAGAACTCAATGTAGGTTTTGAAAGTTCGAATACAAATGTCGACAGTGGGTCCACAAATAGGACATGGGATTTTCACTTCCCTTCTAGTTTGAAAAAATTGTCGTTGGGTGAGTTTCCTCTGACATCCGATTCACTATCAACAATAGCCCAACCTTGAAGAGTTGTTCCTTTATTATACAATCATTCAGGGGGAAGAATGGAACATGGGGGAGGAAGACACCTTTGAGAATCTCAAATTTTTGGAGTTGCATCAAGTAACTCTTGCCAGGTGGGATGTTGGAGAGGAATCCATTCCCGCGCTTGAGAAACTAAAACTATGGAGATGTCATATGCTTGAGGAGATTCCGCCTAGTTTTGGAGATATTTATTCATTGAAAATTATCAAACTTGTAGACAGCCCTCAACTTGAAGTTTCCGCTATGAAGATTAAGGAATATGCTGAAGATATGAGGGGAGGGGATGAACTTCAGATCCTTGGCCGGAATAATATCCCGATATTTAAGTAGCTTTTGAGTATTATGTGTGAAAAGTAGATTGTGATTTACTGGGTAGATTGTATATGATTAAGAAAATTTTGTTACACTTGTGAAATATTTTATATGACTTTTCTGAGTTTCTTTTAGAAAACTTACAAGTCTTTAATAGATTGTGATTTCTGACTTATCTAATCTCTGATATGATCAGGCACTCTTGCAAATTGTGGCAGCTGTGGGTAAGTACTAGCTTGAGTTTTACTTTTTTATAGATTTGTGAGTTGATGATTTTGAGACTCGATACAGTAACTGCATTTGTAATAAAATAGAAAAACCTATCATGGTTATTAATCATCTACCTTCATGATTACATAATCCTTGGAAGTTGGAACGCTTGATGCTGGTTTTTGGTCAATAGTCCATCACTGCAAGGGATTGCAACGACTTTCCCTTTCTGGTCCTTCAATCGTCTTCCATTCATCGGGGTCCATGCTCAGAAGCTGGAGATGCTTCATAGTTTTTACTGGAAATGTAACTAGTCTCACTACATGCTCTCTGGTTGGGAAAGCCTCTGTAAGCTGGAGAGCAGAGACTGCCTCTTCGACACGAGCTTTGTGGTCAATGTTTCAAAGCTGGAGACAATGTGATACCTTTGGATGTCTTCTTGTTCAGTAAGTTATGGCACATGTCAGCTCCTAGATGGGAGTGGTCATAAGGGTAAGAGGCCAGAAAGTTGCCCTGTCGAGAAACTCTACATATATATACAGGACAGTGGCAGACTGGATGGCAGGACGGAGGTTCAACATGCCTGATTTCGTTTGGACCGTGGACGGAGATTCATCAGAATCAACGTCATATAGAACAGGGAATTGGTCCATGGCTTCTGTATAGGAAAAACTGCAGGTATCAGTTCTACATTGATCTTTCTCCACACTTTTTTGCTCGAGGCCCTTGTGTAGTTTTAGCGTGCTAGTTGTAGTCGACGGAAGATGGGAGATGAAGGTTATTGGAGAAGGCTTTTGAAGCTCATACACCATCATTTTCACCCTTGATCAAGGGACTAGTAGTAACAAATACTATTGTGTTTTGGTTGTGTATACTATGAGCATGTTCAATTTGCTCCTCTGATGCAAATGGTGTTGTCATGAACTAACATACTTATTCTAGGATGAGCTCTTACACAACTAACGTATATAATCTCTCTAGCTATAGTTTCCCAGGATTTCCTACGTTTCTCAAAAATTCTCTGGTTCTTTTCACTCCATATCCCATTTGTGATATCTGCATATATCAACTTGAACACCTGAGCTTTCTTCGATTTTCCTTTTGCATTGCTGAGTGTTCATTATATGTGTTGTTCCTGTAAAGTGAAAATGTAACGAACCCCAATTCTCAGCACAAATACTCGAGTATTATATAATCACTAATAGCCAAATTACAAGGTCAATACTTAAATGATTGAATTACAATGAAAATACTGAAATATAACAACTAAGATGGAGATGAAAATGGAGGTGAGAAATTTAAGGGAGCTTTTCTTGATCGTTTCTTTCCTCTTGAAATGAGAGAATCAAAAGTGCTTAAGCTCATTAATCTTCGTCAAGGCAATATGAGTGTGAAGGAGTATGCTTTGAAGTTCACTCAATTGGCTAAGTATGCTCCAACTATGGTTGCCGATTCTAAGGCAAGGATGAGTAAGTTTGTGTAGGGTGTGTTATATAGGGAAAGTTTATTACTATAAAATGATGGATTGTAATCTGAGAATACCAAAGCATATGGGCATTAACTGATGTATTATTGACTATGATAGTGCCTTGAGATCATTCACACAGACACGTGGAGATCGTTTGTGTCGGTATATGGATTTCGCAAGTCCTCCATGGGTCATGAACTCTCGATGAATTTCTGAGAAGTATTGTGTATATACGATTGAGAGAGTACTTGACAGTTGAGGCATACCATTTCATGGTGTTGCATATGTATGATTGGCAGATTTTTTTTCAAATTTTGACCCAATTTTTATGATTTGAGGACTGAGGAGCGTATCTGTCTATTTATTCACCTAATTATACTTCCAGATCTTACCTAATCTCTTTAATTTGGATTATATATATTAACAATTGTCTAACTTGCAGCTTTCACGGATTTGACACATCTATCTTGTGTCAGCAACAACAAACGCACATATTATTCCTATCCCGTGGAGGTAAAAAAATTGTATCAAAAAGACTTTATGCCCTCTTATAACAGATGATTTTTCACAGGTCATAAATTAATATTTTCCGTATCACAATATCTCATAAGTTATATTCGGACATGGACATCTCTATGACAAACATAAAGTATTGAACTCAAAATTCATTTGATATTTTCCAAGAATATCAACTAAGTATAGTAATTAAATTACTTCTAGTTGTTCAGTCGTTTGAAAACCAAAATCGTTCTTAATTTGACTAACCCTGCAAATATGACATTCATTGGCAGCAGTAAAATAATTTGTGTATTAAATAAATGAAATATTCATGTTAAATCATTTAAGGTTCTTAAGCTTTGGGACAAAAGTAAAATCTCTGCCTTCGTCTTTCTCAAACCTTTGAAATCTAGAAATCATGTTGGTGTATAACGAAGGATCAATGTTGGTACTATTACCGAGAATATGGGATCTTGTAAAGTTGCGAATGGTGTATGTGAGTAATTGTTCTTTCTTTGATATGGATGCATATGGATCAATACTGATAGCAGAGGACACAAAGTTAGACAACTTGACATGTTTAGCACATCTCGTGCTTTCCTATTCGAAAGATAACAGAGGATATATTCAAAACGCTTCCCAATCTTCAACTGCGGAGATGTTGTATGCTAGAGAAGATTCCGCCTAGTTTCAGGGATATTTGTTCATTGAAAATTATCAAACTTCTAGACAGCCTTAAACTTGTAGATTCTGCTAGGAAGATTAAGGAATATGTTGAAGAAGTGATGGGAGGGGACGAGCTTCAGGTCGTTGGTTGGAACATTAATATGCTGTTATTTTAAGTATTTCTTAAGCATTATGTGTGAACAGGTTCTTCTCCATTCTTTTGATGTCCTGATTCTTGTTAAAAGATGTCTACAATGTATTTGATGAAAGTCTCAACTGAAATGTCTATGAAGTGTGAATACTAAAGTAGAAATATGGCTGCATCTTATAAATTACTCTTATTCTTTTTTTGTGTGTAAATTAACATTGTGTGATAACGTTTTGTAAGCACCATTTGATGTTTGACCTTGATCAATATCTCGAAAATGATTTTTTATATGTCTGACTATATCTGCATAATCGTTTCCTTCTATGACATTCATAAAGTTTTAAGCACATTTTATACATCAGACCTTTGGTATTGACTATTGGGAAGTACAATCATGGAAAGAAGAAATGAAAATGAAAGAAAAAGATAGGAGGAGGAAGAAAACGGTACGTCATGCATATAAATACTTATATTGGCCTTAAGATACAAAAATGTGATACATATGTTTAAAGAATTGTTATTCGAAAGTTCATAATCTGAAATGTGCAAGAGCCACAAGCTACAGAAGTACTGAATTTGTCATGAATATCAACATTCTTCATCCTAGTTAATTATTTTCCAATTTTGGATAGACTCTCATTTTAATCACTAATATTCTTCTAACCGTGGCTTCTTTTCTGAAGGTGGCAACTTTAAGTCCATTAAGTATAGGATTGATGAGCTTTGGTAGACATGAAATTCGAAAAATATCTTAATGACGTGAAGTTTGAGCAGTCACCAGATGGTGGTTCCAACTCTAAGGTGACAAGCACAAACTATCCTGGAGGGTGATTTCAAGCTCAATGTAGAAAGCATATGGTTAGTGTTCCGAGAAATGCTATCTGTCTTTTGTTGTGTTTTTTTGGAAGTGTATCCTCAGTGACTTTGATCAATAAATGATCATCTTAATCTTTTGTTTTCCCTAGTTTCTGTCTCCTATTTCCTTTGGGATAAATTTATCTTATGTTTCATAATGTGGACTAAACATGTTGGAGTCTTGATGTTGAATACATATATATAACTATTATGGTTAATTCATGTTGTTCCGATTCCTGTGAAACAACGGACAAGAATCTCATTAAAAATCTAATGCACCAAGGTTCGGACAGGGATGAAAAATCTGTTGTTTGGAATTATTCAAGTGTGGCTAGAGCAGCCAGGATGTATCACTCGGATATCTACCTAAATCATCCGAGAGGAATCCACTACCAGTTTTACGTCAAGCAATACATGGAGTAACTCCCAATAGAACAGTAAAATCAAGATGTGTAGGTGTATCAACTCTAAAAGATTTGATATTTCTCCAAGAGCCCTTTCTGTGAGGCAAGTTGCCAAGACCATGTGTAACTCAATGTATTTAATTGATTTGCAAAACAAAGAGTAAGATCATCAAGTTACTTTCAAGCAATAAGATTTGATACCATTTCTTATTTCAAATAATAGTAGCATGTAGTGTGACTACAATTGTATCAAATTTGATTTATTGTTTTCTCTTTCTTGTTCGTATATAACTTACTAATCTTTGGGTACGTGCGTTATACGTGTATCCAAGCAAGAACTGATTCAATATTATAGTTTCCGACACTTCCAATATTGAGCACATAAATCTATGTGTAAAAAATTACTAAATTGCAACAAATAGTCAACATGAACCATGAGTCATTTAGTACAAAATTGAACACATAAAATATGATTTTAAGACATTAATAATAGTATCAACAGTGAGAAAAATATATTAAATAAAATAGTGGCAGACTTAAGATTTTCACTAAAGGGGTTCAAAATATGAAGAATTAAACACACGAAGGTTCAACCTCTACTATATATACATAAAAAAAAAACTTTAAATCATATGTATAAATATTATAATTTTCAGTCAAAGAGAGTTTGAATGAACCCTCTTAGCCTTACCTAACTCCCTCGATAAAACAGATGGGTCAAGAATGATCCTTTCAACTTCATCTCATATCAATTTCCGATAAGATTTTGTAAAAGAATTACATAGACTGGTGATAGATTTATAGTCCATATATGAAGAGAAATATAATGACATAAAATATGCAAATTTTTAATCGGGGCAATATTTTTAAGTATGTGGAAGAAATAGAAATAGTTGATTAAAAGAGAAGCTCAAGAACATCAAAAATATGGTTCACATGTGTTGTTCGCGTGAGAGGAGAACGTGGATGACCATGCTCAACCTATTAACCACTTCATCAAATTCTCCAATTTATAATGAATAATATTCATTACTATCAAAGTATATTTTTGTACATTTATCTTGTGAGAAGATATTAATTCCTCCACATCATCAATTAGCAACCAAGACTATTTCTTTTGTAAATTGTAGCTAAGTACATGTAATTGAAACTGTTTATAATTAATTTGTAGATGTTTAGAGTTCCAAAAGAAATTCAACATAACAAATGTAAAGAGCACTCCTAATAAATACTACTATATAATTATCCTTTAAACACATATTATAATTTAGTAATTCTTGGAGTTACAAGAGTGGCTTCTCACCTTGAGTAAGTTATTTTTCCACTTTTAGTATTTAGTATAATATAATATAATGACTGTTCAAATACATTTTATACTGCAGCATATGAATCTGATCTATAATTATACATGAAAGGTAACTTTTCAAATTACTTATTCATTTTTTCAAATTAATTAAGGAAATCAATGCATTGATTTTGATAGAATACATTACACCTGCATTTGAATCTAGTTCATATTATTGAACTATACAAAGTAACCCTTCATATTCTTAACCTTTTGAGAGTAACTAAGAAAATTGATGCATTGTTTTTTAAAAGAATGAAATTATATTAATTTAACACCTTCTCACTTTTAGTATTTAGTATAATATAATTATAATTAGCTACTTAATATTTAATTAATTAAATATTTTATAATATTATGATTGAATGTAGGGGTAAAATGACAATTCAACTTTGCACTTTGGAGTTTCCCACTTTTAGTAATAAAAAATATATATAATAAAAATAGTAATAATAATAATATAATATATGAATGATATGATGATGATATATACATTGTTTTATCTATCATAACTTTTCAAATTCTTCCGTTATGAGAATTGTGATTATGATTAAAAACAATATCAATGTACTCATTTATCAAGAAAATAATAATTTAATTATTAAAAGGCTTAAGGACTTAAATTCTACCATTATGTAATTAAAATATTTTTATTTAATTAAATAATTAATCAAATTTTAATTTAGTAAAAGGGCAAAATGGTAACTCAACTTTTTTCACTTTAGAGCTTCCTACTTATAATAATAATAATACTAGTTTCTGGTAACGTGCATTGCACGTTTGTTCTTTATTATTATGATAATACATTTTTTTTATCTATAATGTTTTGAGTTATAAAATGAAATATTGGTGGAGTGAAAATTGTTAACCACTAACTAATAATCTCGTTTACTGCTTATTTGTTGTATTCGAATTCAATTTCTAGTGTATGTTTTTCTCTTTAAGATTGTTATTCCTTTTTCATGTTTAGAAAGATAAATTTTAATGTTGTTCATATTTGACTTTTAAGTACTACTTCATATTAAATTAAAGGCATAATACATAAATAAGACCCTTAACTTCGCTTCAAATTATAACTTTGACCTTTAACTTTTTGAGTGTACAAATAGGCACTTTAACTATCCAAAACTTAAACAAAAAAACACTCAGATATTTCAGGCAAAATGCGTGATATACAAATGCGCTGACGTGGAAAAGTGAACCACTCCATTGCTGCCAACTAACTAAAATAAATACACCTAGATTTTAAAAATAAATTATAATATAGGGTGTGTTTGGTATGAAGGAAAATGGAAAATGTTTTCCAATTTTCTCATGTTTGGTTGGGTTAAATGTTTCGGAAAATGTTTTCCACCCCCCACCCCCCAAAAAAAAATTTAAGTTTATTTTTTAAAAATATTTTCAACTTTAAAATTTCATTTTTTTCACCCCTACCCTCGACCCCTCGACCCCCTACCAGCCCCCCACCCCCAAAAAAAATTTTAAGTTTATTTTTAAAAAATATTTTTAACTTCAAAATTTCATTTTTTCATCCC
>JAJOOD010071471.1:0-21876 GCA_029582525.1 Solanum tacnaense
AAAGACCTTCATCTTCTCCACATCATGCCCTCTTATACATTGCTATATATCATATGGTGCTTGTTTTTGTCAGATGTTCAATACCTTTCGATTGAGAAAAGATTATACCATCACGTTGTTACTTTCACTTAATGCTTACATGAAGATTTTACTGACCACTTCTCTTTGATAGTAATAACTTCACATTCGACTAAAATATGAAAAAAATAGAGCATATGAAGATTTTATCCTTATTTTATAAGATAAATATTTTATTTGAAATATCTAATATTTGACTCCAAATATTTTGTAACAATATTTCAGATTTTAACGACGAGACACGAATAAAATTTTACTTTTTTTTAAACAAGTCACGATATTCTTGTGTTAGCCAACAAATAACCTTATTTGTATTGCCCTCACCTTTTTTATCACCTTATTTTAAAGCCCAATATTCTCAACTTTCGTCTTTCTTCTGTAACTTTTTATTTATTACTAGCTCAATTGGACATCCATTTGTTCCTATAGTTATTTATTTAAAATATTTTAAAATTATGGTCTTAAAGAGGTGATATAGACAATACTTCTTTTAAATTGGAAATTACATTTATTATTTCTTTTTTAAAATCTACCTACTAATAGAATATTTTTAAAATACATTTACTACTATTTAAAGTAAATTTTAATGAAATTATTTATGACCGCGCGAAGCGCGGTTTAGTTTACTAGTATACAATAAAATTCCACAAGTAGGGTCTGGGGAGGGTAGCAATGGCGGAACACACACACTTAAGAAATAAACACACGCACTAATTGAAGTGGTTCAACATACTATATATACATAAAAAAATAATTGACCATGTATAAATAGTACTCCCTCTGTCCCATTTTATATGACTCACTTTCCTTTTTAATCAGTCCCAAAAAGAATGACACATTTCCATATTAAGTAACAATTTAACTATGAAATGTCTATTTTACCCTTAATGAAATGATTTACAGCCACACAAATTTCTATCATTCATTTTGGACCACAAGTTTTAAAAGTCTTCCTTTCTTTCTTAAACTCCGTGCCGAGTCAAACTACCTCATATAAAATGGGACAGAGGGAGTATAATTTTTTGCCGAAAGGATTTCAGATGAACCCCCTGATCATAAGGTGGCTCCGTCGTTGGAGGGTAGAGGGTCTGCGTACACCCTCTCCAGACCCTAGTTATGGAATTCCACTAGGTATGTTGTAGTTGTTGTACATGGTATTCAAAAGTTATGTGTATCTGACTCTCTTGCTCGTTTCTGTTCTATGTCAGCTTGCCTCTCTCCCTAAGTATTTATATTTCAGAATGTATCTCTTCTTTCTCGCTTTGCTTCTCTCTCTAAGTATCTATATTTCAAAATGTATCTAGAATATATCTAGTGTGATTCACTAGTATCTGAGATAAATAGACCATCTTGATCGCCTCCCTCCTATCGCGCTCCTCTTTCCTCTTCTCTCGCTCGCATCTCTCCCAATTTCAGCGTATCTGGTGGCAAAAATAATATATGTAGCTTAAAATCTGACAAAAAATTAGTAATTAGTGCAACACTATGTTATTCTTTAAAACTATAGGGAGAATTGATAAATGTGGTAGAAATATTCGTATAATTAGATAGTTTTTCTTTTTCTAATTGGGTTGATCTGAAGTGATTAAGTGAGGCAATTTTTTTTTTAAATAACACACACATATATATTTATTTATTATGTTTTAATACAGAGCATATAAGTATAATTTTTGAATGTTAAGAGCTCGTGACACGAGAAGACTAGAAACTTTAAGGGCTCGTTTGGAAAAAGAAATAATGAATAACTAATTTTGAAATTAATTTTAAGATAAACTTATTTCATGTTTGATTAAAAAATAGTATATCTCAAAATTATAGTGTTATTTTTATCTCATATTAAAAATGAAATAACTATGCCAGAATAATTGAACTTGAAATAATTAATCACTAAATAACTCATTCCTAATCAAACAAGTCTGCAAATATACTAGGAAGGAGATAAAAAGAAAAACTATATCACCCTCTATCTCATTTACGTGACATTTTTTTATTTTTCGAGAGAAACAATTTAAGTTTGACCGAAAATTTGCGCTTGAATTCTTCAATTTTCTTGAAATGAAATTTTTATATTTGTAAACTACATAAAAAGTACTATAAGTCACAATAATTAATAATTTAAAATAATTAAAAGATATATGAAAAATTTATGATAAAAAATAAATTTGTTTGAATATCAAAATCCGAAAAATGTCACATAAATTAAAACGAAGGAATACTTATTAAGGAAATTAAAAGAACAGAATGAAGACAATAGAGGAAGCTTCGTGTATAAAGCAAACTTAACCATATTATTGATGTGGATTTTTGTTATAAAGAACAACAATAAAAAAATTATTAACTTTCTTGGTTCAGTTGTTGAGAGATTAAATCATTAAAAGTGTATATTTATTTTAAAAAGCTCTTTTTTTTTTTAAAACGAAAAAATGATAAATTTGTCATGCTTCCGAAAGAAAATAAATATTTTCTAAAAATAATTGTAGAAGCAGTTTTTAATAAACTTTTTTTTTTCAAAAGTACTTTTGTAAAGAACACTTCTAAGAAAATATAGAAACACTTCAAAAACTTATTATGTTGTGCTCGTATTTCTAAAATTAATTAGTCAAACACAAATTGTTTCTCGTCAGAACTATTTTTTTCAAAAAGCATTTCTAAGATGGTTCTGGCGAGAAAATAAATATTGCCGAAAAAAACACAAACTAAAAAAAGAAAGAAAAAATTTCAAGATACTTTTATTAAAAAAACATCTTAAGAAGAAAAGAGACATTTTAACACTTGACAAAACACTAATTATTGTTCAATTTTGAGAGAATTCATCAACAAAAAGATGAGTGAAGATAGAAAACAAAGATTGAAATCATAATTTTTTCTTCTACATTATCGAATAGCGCACGCGCGCCACGTGCGCTATATTGCTCGATGAATTCAAGATTGCGCTATTCATATTGCGCCATGAATTCATCGTTGAACTTTTTGAAACTCGCCATTATCGAAGGCATCTCCTCTTCAGCTGGCAAAATAGTTGTCCTTAGGTGGAACACCCTACATAGAGAAACCATCAACCACTTTCATTAATTGTAACAACGTGTAGCGTAACAGGAAATGATCTCCTATAACCAGTTAGAATAATGAAAATACCGTCAACTAACCACTTTTTGGCCATGTCTTTGTAAAATAGACACCGTCATAACGTTACATGACAATGTCATGGTGTTACACCTGGGGAATGTGCAACTCCACGACAATGTCTATTTTTCAATTACAAGGACTGAAAAGTAGCTATATGTGAACTAATTGTAACAACGTGTAGCGTAGGAAATGATCTCCTATAACCAGTTACAATAATTAAAATGGCGTTAACTAACCACTTTTTGGCCATGTCTTTGGAAAATAGACACCGTCATAGAGTTACATGACAATGTCTCGGTGTTACACCCGGGGAATGTGCAACTCCATGACAATGTCTATTTTTCAATTACAAGGACGGAAAAGTAGCTATATGTGAATTTTATCGTTATATTTGAGATAAAAAGTGTCAAAAGACCCTTGGATTGAACGAACTCACCCTTCTTTTTGGCCGAAACCCGAACCTGGGACAGTAGAGATGCCGGTTGCTTCCAACAACTTGAGACAATAGAAAACATCAGGAGCTTTCTCGAGCTTGTTTGCAGCGTCTATCGCTCCAGGAGGCAATTGAATTTGCGGGAAGGAATACATAGCACCTGTTATAAACATTCAATTTCCTCGCGAAATGTCAATGATTGGTCGCGTTTCAACGTCTAATAGAATACGAAAAAATGGGAAATGACTTACCTTCTGTGAAATTACAAACAACATTTTTGCAGCTGTTGAACCCGTCAGTCATTATATGTGCTCTCCGTCTTAGTGACTCAAGGATGCCTTTGCTGCAAAAAGCATCAACTACTATTTGTCATGAATTCATAAAAATGTTTCGACAAGATCATTAAACGAGTAGAAGATCATAAGATGAACAGACTAATTTTGCGCTTTCTCTGTATTCACGAAGTTAACGACACAAAGTTCAACATCAATATATACAATGTTACTCAAAAGTCCTATGTTGTTTAGACTGTTCAAAATTGTTGCCGCACCCATATCAAATCCTCCAAAATGTCCTACTTTTAGAGGATCCGACACGCACACATTGGCATTTTCAAGAGTCGGAGCAATATAAGTTCAAAACCGAGTGAAAAGAATGAGACTTTCTACTCTAATTCCGACAATTCCACAGATGAAGTTCAAGTATTTCATGTAAGCAGAGATGTCAGCTGTAATTAGTACCTTTCTCTGGCAAATTGCTCATACGAGATATCTCCGGGCTTAGGTGGATTCGCCAGTAACCCCAACTGTTGAAACGAGAAAGAATACAAGCATTTCTTGTCAGCACAGGGTTACGATTAAACAGAATAAACTGGCAGCAACTTTTAGGTAACATAAAAATAAGGTAAAATTCGCGACGTCGGAAAAAGTTGATTGCCAACTCTATAACACAATAAGATTTCCTTTCCGGAAGGATAAATCTTCGAGGGAACGAACAAAAGTCGTTACTCACAAATATTTGGGCAGGTACATTTGGACTGAGCGATATCGAAGCAACCTTGTATATCTCTTCAACCGACTGCAACATCAAATAGAGAAAGGCCACGTCTCAGTAGTACATAGATTATGCTTGGGAAATAACACGACCCTCAGATGTTTTATAACATAGAGCATTTTGGAATAGCCCAAATTGATAGAAAAAAATCCTTTCAAATTTAACTAAAGTTCATCTCTATATACTAGGATAGTATGTTGCTTGGACACTTCAAGAATGTTGCCACAACCCTGTCGGATCCTCAAAATCTGCAACATTTTTTGGAGGATCCGACATGAACACGTTGACATTTTTGAAGAGTCCGAGAAACGTAGTGCATATAGCCAGGATAAGCAAAGCGCGCACCTTGGCAGCCCCTCCCCCCCCCAAAAAAAAAGAAAAAAAGAATGAAAAGCAAAATAAATGATGTGATCGATACATCTTAACTCTCATGACAAGAATTGGGGACGGCGATACAAACCTTGGGAGGAATGTTGGTCATCTCAAAGTATCCACCACGCTGTCCACATTCGCCCCAATAACCTTTGGAGACCGTATGAAATGAAACTAGCTGAAGCTCCTTGCTTACGGGAGGACCCATATCGAATAAAACCTACAAATTTTGGTGAACATGGATGTTATTCAAGATACAATATAATATTTAGGGGTTAACAAATTCTTAAAGTGAAAACTATATTTGTATATTACCTTTCGTGCACTTATGAAGGGATGCTCGTCTTGGTAAATATTTTGTTGATAAACTTCGTCTCCAAGTAATACTAAATTTTCTTCGTAGCAGAATTGTATTATTTGTCTTAGATTTTGTTCACTAAGACACTGTCCGGTAGGATTTCCGGGGTTTATAATCACCATTGCTCGTACCTAGGCAATAATATAAACATAAGATGAATGCATGTTACCATCGGATATGCTAATTATTTACACTGGTAGTGTAAAAAATTGACTACACTATCCGTGTAAATAACTTCAATCCTCGTAAATATGTGTCCTTATGAAGAGACTCAACCCTATAAAAAACCTTCAAGTTGCCAATCCCGGAAAATATTTGTTAGTGCCAAGTTTCGGATGTGCTGTAACGGTCCCTTTTCTACGAAATATGGACTCTGGCACAACCTAAAACCTATTGTTCGGACTCGCCTAATATGTTGGATCCTCCAAAAATACTTTAGGAGGATCCGACACGCACACGTTGATATTTTTTGAACGAGTCCCAGCAACGTAGCCTAAAACTCGCTCAAAATTTGGAAATGTACAGAACCAACCATACAGACGAGAATGCGTCTGCACGTATCTGGAAAGCAAAATTTAGGCATATATACTCACAGTTATTCCGTTCTGTCGGGCTTGTTCAATAGATTGCCGAAGGTCATTGATATCAAGACCCCAGTCTGCAGTCTCTTCAAGATAGTATGGAACAAGAGAACCCCCATACAATGATATTGTAGCAGAGTAAAGCGGATACTGTGGAACAGGAACCAACACCTAACAAAAAGTATGTAACAGTAAGGAATATTACGATGCACGTAAAATCTAGAACCTGAAAGAATTTTCTGAACATATTGGTTAGCCTTTTCCCCCTCTTTTTGGTTATATAGTTACCCCGTCATTTGGGCCCCGAATGATAGTATGTAATATTTGCATTATTCCTTTGCTGGCACCATCCGTGAGAAATATGTGTTCCGGATCACTGATCAAAAGAACAACCAGAAATGTAATCTTAGTAACTAAATTGAAGTCACCGAAAAGAAACCAGTTAAAATGAAAAGAGAGATGTAACCTCGGATATCCATCACGTCTCTCAATGAAATCTGCAATTTCTTTCCTTACACCGGGAATGCCACGGGAGTCGCTATAAGCACCTAATTAACCAGAAATATAAAGTTACTCTCATTTCTCAAGACAAAAGATCATAGTAAAGTCGGAGAATTGAGGCAAAAAGACCTATAACAACAACGTGGACAAGTAGTTGCTTATCAATAGAGCTCAAGAAGCAGGGATGATAAATGCAGGGCTTTCTATACGAGATAACAGAATAGATCTTTAAGCACAAAGAAGGAACTATAGTTTTAATTCACAAAATTAATAAAGGAACTATAATCCGATGTTCACTTAAACACAAAAAGGGGATAGTAACTCTTGAGGAAAAATTATGTTTGTGCTTCTCTATGGAAGAGACAATTAAAGGAAATAAAGAAGGAGTCAAAGAGGCATAACAGGTAGAGTAGAGTGCCACATAAAATCTATGTTGCTTCGACTCATGAAAAATACCGTCGGATGTGTGTCGGATCGGATCCTCCAAAAGCTATGCCTTGTCAGAGTATCTGACATGGGTGCGACAACATTTTCCAAGTGTCCGAGTATCATGGATGATAAAAATTACTCAATTCCTAAAATAATATAGTTTAGGTAGGAAAGGATACCTAGACCTCCGGAATTCAACGAAAGATAATGTTTAGCTTTTGCGATTGCATCAGCAGGGAATAATTGTCCAACATTAGGATCATCCAGTAAAAATGGAGCTTGGCAGAGAGCAATGACCTGAAAATAAAGAGCGCCAATGCTTTACGTATGCCAAAACCATAAGCCTCTCATAGAAGTGGCAGTCAACGACTACAACAAACCTGGCGCGGAAACGTCAGCGGCTTCTGTCCGAGGGCATGAGGATTACCTACATTTGTGAATATAATCTGCAGAGCAAGAGGAATCATGAGATTGTTACACAAGTATAGTAGAGTAACTAAACTAAGTATTTATAAGTCAAAAACACACTTGAAGTATCCCTTTTTTAGAGTTTCATACCTAAACTATGAGATGTGCAAGTTTTCTACATGAAGTATCACCAAATTGTTATCGAAACACACCTCAACTATCAATTTCTCCCTTTTCCTACCTGAAATATCACTATCATTTAGGTAGGAAAAGGGAAAAATTGATAGTTGAGGTATGTTTTTGAACTCGTAACGTAAAGTCACTAAACTATGTGGTTATGCCCAAAATACAAGTCATCAAAAAGTCAAATTTCCGACGCAGGCAAAAGACATGTCATTGCCACATAATCAGTTTCCCACTATGTAAATGCTACACATTTTTTTAATTGAACATTCACATTGTCATAACCAATATTTTAAACATAAACAATTAACAAAACATCAAACGAAAAAAAAAGCAGCAATTTTGAACTGCATTTGCCACGCTACAATTAAATCTTTCCGGGATGCAAAAGCGTTTAATTGTACCTTCTTTCCTTCCTTCTGAAGTTGAGAAGCTCGAAGATAGAGCTCACCTCGTACAGCATATTGACACTTCTTCACATTCTCATTCAAATTCTCATAGTCCAACGGCTTAGACGACATTATAAACAACTAAAAATAGCACCTCCTTAACCTACAACATGTAAAAAGAAACAATATAACTAATGGTAAGAGTACTAGTACTACTACTACTAAAAGTATATCGAAACAACAAAAGTCATCACTAATCCTATTTAACGACAAATTATCAAAAATTCTACTAATTACAAGCTATTTAGCGACAAATCAGCCACAAACAGTGTGTAAAAAGAAACAATATAATTAATGGTAAGAGTACTACTACTACTACTTTTAAAAGTCAGGAATTAGCGACGGACAAAATTTTATATCTAAACAACAAAAGTCATCACTAATCCTATTTAGCAACAAATTATCAAAAAATCTAATAATTATAAGCTATTTAGCAACAAATTAGCCACAAAATTCATAGCTAATTTCACTTTTTCTAGTTGAAAACAAGCAAATTAAAGAACTATATAAACATCATTTAACTATACTAATCTAGTGCCCACAATAATACAACAATTTCACAAAAAAATGAGTACCTCAACAATTCTAGATCTTGAACAAAGAATTCAAAAATCAAAATTCATCACTAATCTTATTTAACGTGAAATTAGCATAAATTATCAAGAACTTTGATCATTACGAGCTATTTAGCAATAGATTAGCTACGAAGTTCATAGTTAATTTTTAGCGGAAAATTATACTAAGAAGGTTATATAAAAATCATTTAACCACTTGTTTTGAAATTAATTTACTTTTAATTAGCTAAAAAAAATAATTACCTCAATGATTCTAGCTCTTTAACAAAGGAAATTTCAAGAAATGGAAAAACACAATGGGTTTTGTGCAGTTTAACATGATTTTATTGTATTATTTTTCTGTGGGTGTTTTTTGTCATATTATTTTCTCCACGTGGCAGGCATGCAGGTATGATGATTTGTTATCATATAAACTGATGGGACCCATTTATTGAGATGTGTGCCCAACCAGATTAGTTCATTACTTGTCTTTGGGTAAAAAAAAAATTACGTCTGTCCCATTTATATGAATTAGTTTAACTTAACACAGAATTTAAGAAAGAAAGAGAGACTTTTGAAACTTATCGTTTAAAATAAGTAGTAGATATTTGTATGGCTATAAGTCATTTCATCAAAGATAATATTGATATTTTAAAGAAAAATTGTTACTTAGTATAGAAAAATGTCATTTTTTTGGAACTGGTTAATGAAAAAGAAAGTGAGTCATATAAATTGGGATAGAGGGAGTATCTGATTAGATTTTTTAGTTTAATTTCATGAAATAAATTGTTTTTTATAAGGTTTTTAGTCTATTGTGAGTGGTTTCTAATGGACCCTCGGTTGAAGAAAAATATTTTTGAGAAGATTTTTGAAAAAAATGTATAAGTAAAAAATTATGATGAAAATATTGATTATCAACATAAAAAATAGTAAAGATAATCAAAATAAAATAAATTACAATAATGATGAAGAATAATAATATGGTGGCTAGAATCAGGGAAGAAAAAAATCGCTCGACTATTTACTTACTATCTGTTCCAATTCTCGATCTCCATGCTCTCCTATCTAGGGTCATGTTTTCGGGTTAGATGTGATATGTTTTGTGTAATTACCTCTCCGTAAATCTATCTTATCACATCACATATTTGAACCATGTCAATCTCATTTTCCACATCTTATCCATCACAAAGATCACTCCCACATTGCTTTGTATACCTTCGTTTCTAATCTTTGTCTCTTCCTAATATACCCTCACAAGTATTTTGAAACCTTGGATATGCATCATAAAAACCTTATTCATTCCAAACTATCACATAAGACCAGATAAATACTACAATATAGTACTTCAAATAGCTACGGTTTATATGTAAAATATTAAATCACAAATTGGCAAGACATCATTAAACATGGTTATTCCTAAAACAAAAATTTAACAAAGGTTCTGCATTTGGAAGATAGTGTCCTCATATATATGCAAGATAAAAAGTAGAATTTATTATCTTAATTTCAAGGAGGTAAAATACAGGGCGGCTCAACATAATTCAAGGCCTAAAGCGAATTTTTTTTTAGAAGCCTAAAATCTAAATAAACTTTATCTGTATTTATTTATTTTTCTACATTTCTAGATGTAAATTACTACTTAATATCTTTTATATAAATGATCTTTTCAAATACTTTTTTAATTATTATTTTTAAGTAAGATTTTATCAATTCAACACTGAAAAACATCCTTTTATTGAGACAATTCTATAAGTAATAAGTTGATAAACTTTAAAGATAAGAGTTAGAGGGTGTTTGAATTGGCTTAAAAGTTGATCAAACCTACTTTTAAGTCAGTTTTTTACTTCTGAAAGTGTTTGGCAAATATAAAAAATAAGTCAAAAATGACTTAAAATAAGTTGAAAACTGTTTGACAAGGTAAAAAAAAAAGACTTAAAATAAGTTTAAAATTACTTAAAATAAGTCAAAAACCAAAAGTAGGTCTCCCCCTACTTTTTATTTTTTGACATAAAAGTCATTTCAGTTTGACTTTTTATTTTTAACTTAAAAGCTGTTTTTTTAAGCCAATCCAAACAAGCTCTTAGAATCATAGAATCTGATTCAAAAAGTTGATAACTTGGTATACCTACTTTAATATGAAAATTAACAAAGAATAAAAAAGGAATTTGTAATGCACTTTGTTCAACACTTTTCGACTATTGATTCATATTTTTTGAGAGTGTATTACTCTAACTATCAAAGATTTGAAGAAATAGAGTGCAAAAGGATAAATAATGTGAGTGTTAAGCGAAAAAAATGTAAGAATCCAAAACAATGTTTCCTTGATTTCTTCTATTTTAATGGAGTTAAGATACATAATTTTTTATTTGTAAAAATTTGAGGCCCCCAACTAAGGCCAATGCCTTAAATTTTATAGGCAAGAGCCGGCCCTGGTAAAATGTAGCAAAGACAGAGTGATTATAAATAGAGTTAATAGTAAAAACCACACATCTAAACTATAGTACCTTTTTTTTTGCGAGTTTCATACCTCAATAACTCAACTATCACTCCCTTCGTATTAGAATAACACACATCGATGTTGAGTTGACCAAGACTTATTCCCAATCGACAACTGATCATCGAAGGAGAGTGATAATTAAAGTAGGGAACTCGTGAAAAGGTAATTGTTTAAATAGGTAAATAGAAGAATGAATTGTTCAAAAACTTACATTGAGTGCTATATATGGATGAAGACCTAAAAGACAATTGTTTCCCATGTCCTCTTGTTCTTGTTCAATCTTTCTTTCAGACTCCTCAGCACCAATGCTGCACTGATATAACTCAATCGACTCGAAAGTACAAATTTCTCCAAAATCTGTTGGAATTTCATTAAGGTAGTTTCATTTCTTTAGAGCAAGGCGTTTTAGATTTGGGAAGCTATCGCTGCTAGCTTCCCAAATGCTCAAGATCTACATCATGAAATAACAATCATGTTTTGGTCCAAACACCTTATCAACACGTTATCACAAAGTAACTTCAAACTGTTCTCTAAATTCAAGAGGTTCATCTCATGGATACATTGCTACATTTGTTTCCCTAGTAGTCAATAAGATTCGACTGCTATTGTTGTAATCGGTAGGAAACTTATTTATTGTCATACTAATCCCCATGTAATTCACACTTTTCTTGTAGTGTAACTAGAAGCATCTCTTATTATTTCCTCCAAAGATTTGATTTTTTCGAGATCAAATCTACTTTTGCTAGCTTAGCTTCTTCAATAACATTTTGAAAATATTCAGCAGTATCATGAAGGAATTCAATTATTTTAGCAGTTTGACCTTGAACGAGTTCTGGATATCTCTGCTGAAGTTGCTCAACAGTTACAGATTTTGATTTCTATGTATGTACCCGGTCGATACTTGAGATCCTTTCCAATTCCCTCACCAAAAAACGTACTAAACTGACCGATAAAGACACCTAAGTATCACAGCATTTCAAATTTCATACTTGAACTATTAGGTTTCTAAGTTTCCTATCCACCGGTTATTTATCAAAACAAACCTCAACAACAAAAAAGGGCTTTAGTTGGGATTCGAACCCTGGTTTCAAGGATGGTATCTCTAGCTTGTACCAATAGCACAAGAGCACTTCTATGCTTCTCAAGGGTGCACTTTTAACTATATCCTAATTTCAACCAGTTTTTCAAAATAGATATACATATGATTTTTTCAGAAGTTAGCGAGTGCACGTGCACCCTCTCTCCATAGTGTGGGTCCACCTCTGGATAGTTGAGGTGTGTTTTGATAAATAGTTCAGATATGAAACTCAAAAATTGAAATACTTTTGACCATTATAATTAGAAAAAAGCTGAAAAGCTATAATCCCCACACGCTTAAAATTTGCTGTGAGACACAATGCCGGCCACATCAGATACTTGTGTTTGAAAGACACATTTTAGACGAGTTGCTTCACAAGTTTTTACAACTATTTAACAAGACGTGTCAAGTTTAAGGGGCTATCTGAGTATTTAGCCAAAAAAACGAAGAAGTTATATATAAACAAAAGAAAAGAGATCCAAGTATGAATAGCTTTCGATTCTTAATAATACTCATACGCAATGAACAATAGAAACTTTATTCATTTCAAACTCCTATTGCAAATTGGCAAGACATGCATTAACCATGCTTGTTTCCTAAAACAAAAATTTAACAAAGGATATGAACATAAAAGAAAGATATTACTATTCAAAATAACGCCAGATCGTCCCTCAAAATAAGCGTCAATCCCCTGCATATATGCAAGATAAAAAGTAGAGTCATCGTCTTCATTTCAAGGAGGTAAAATGTTGCAAAGACGGAGCAATTAATGAATTTTTTTATTTTGGAGAAATCTAAAACTTACATGGATGAAGATCTTAAGAAAATTGTTTCCCATATCCTCTTGTTCTTGTTCAATCTTTCTTGCAGACTCCTCAGCACCAATGCCACATTGATATAACTCAATCGACTCCAGAGTACAAATTTCCCCAAAATCTATTGGAATTTCATTAAGTTTGGTGCATTTCTTCAGAACAAGGCGTCTTAGATTTGGGAAGTTATCGCTGCTAGCTTCCCAATGCTTAAGATTAAGGCCATGAAATAACAAAAACTTAAGGCTTTCGAATTTGGTTTCATCACTTAATCTCCATACATGATCGTTGGCTGCGTGATCTTTAAGTTTGAGCTCTTCAAGATTTGGCAACATGAAAAGAGTTGAAATATCTTCCCAAGGAAAACAAAGCTCGCCATCTAAAGTCAACCTCTTAAGTGATGTTGGGAAAAAAAACTGCTTGATGGAGATCGGAGGCGTTGAAAACCAAAAGTACTCGCTAACACACTTCAATGCTTCGAGTTTTGTCAAGCTGGACATATCAGTGATGCCATCGACTGAAAAAGCAGATGAATATCGATGATGGATGATCAATCCCTTTAGATCGGGAATGCTAGAAAAGATTTCATTTGTACAACAGGAGAAACATAAGTTAGAAAGTTCCTCTAAATTAAAGATACTTTTCCTACTAGGAAGTAGTAAAGTGCAGGCTCTCCTCACATGTAAATGCCTTAAATTCCTCATCATCCATATCTTCTCTGGTAAAATTAGTGTATATTTATGTTGACTCTCAAAAATTAGAGTTTGCAAATTCCGAAGCTTTAAGATTGATGCAGGAAGATTATCAAAAGATCGAAATTGGAGATATCTCAAATGACATAACTTTGTAATTTCTGGTGGAAATGAACAAGAACTTCCATATTCATGGAAAATGGCCAATACCCTGAGATGGTGGAAATGGGAGAAAACTTTAAGATTTGCAAAATATCGATTTTTTGGATATAAGTAGATAGATCTAGCAACGGAGGGTAATATCTCGAAACAATGATCATCTAAGTTACCGTGAATCTGATAACTGAAGCGATTATGCTTTTGTGTTGACAGAGTAGTAGGGACTATGTCACTTATCTCAACATGCATAAACTTTGTTCTTTCAACTTCAGTCAAATAGAATTCACGGAGCAGATCATGCATTCCACATGCTTTTATCTCACCGTTGAATCTTTTTTTTCTAACCATTATCAAATTCCTGCTGATAAGATCCTCCAAATAATCTTCTGCCGCTTCCTCTAAGCTTTTATCACTTCCCGGCCTCTTAATAAAACCTTCAGCGATCCATAATCGAATCAATCTCCAAGTCTCAACCTGATAATCCTCCGGGAAACCACCAATAGAAAGAAAGCAGGGTTTGAGGTGATTAGGCAAATGGTGGTAACTCAAACCGAGCACTCCTAAGCATTTATCTGGATGACTAGCAATGATTTCACCTAAAGTTCGAGCAACATCCATCCAACTTCCTAATGTCCTGGCCACTTTTGAGAGATGTCCCGCAATCACTGAAATTGTTTAAGGGTAGTCCTTGACATTTTTCTGCTATTTTCTTTCCGATTTCTACCAACTCGGGAGGACAATCATGTTTTGGTCCAAACACCTTATCACAAAGTAACTTCCAACTGTTTTCTAAATTCAAGAGGTTCATCTTATGAGGGCTAACAGGATTTGCATACATTGCTACATTTGTTTCCCTAGTAGTCAATAAGATTCGACTCCTATTGTTGCAATCGGGAAATATTCCTCTTATGTTATCCCAAACATCCGTACTCCAAATATCATCAACAACAAGAAGTTATCTTGGACCCTTTAGTTTTTTCTGCACCAAGTCAGCTAACTCGTTGTCATCCTTCTCATCATAATCTTTTCCAATGTCAATATTTTTTTGTTTTGAAATGCAATGTAAAGCTTCTAACAACACATTTCTACTTCCATATTTTTGAGATACTGTAATCCAAACACGAATGTCAAAATGATACCTGATTGTTAGATGATCATGAGCTTTTCTAGCGAGTGTTGTTTTGCCAATCCCACCCATGCCTGATATTGTGACAACATCTAGATCCGACATTGCTCCTTTCAATCTTTCAACTATTATCTCCAAGTCATCATCAAGTCCGTGCACGATACCATCTTCCAAATGTTGCAGCATTCGATTACTTCTAGAAGAAGTGTCACTCAATGAATCCCCGGCAGATTCAAGAATATGATCATCGTCAATATCATGAGTGCTAGTGCTAAAATCAGAAACAATCTCCATCACTTCCTTCTTTATTGTATCGATTCTTTCAACAACCGGTAGAAAATTCTTGTTTAGTGAACTTTCAGATGCATTTCCACATGTCCAGCTCATTTCAATAACATTTTCTGCATAACTAACAGCATCTCTTATTATTTCCTCCAAAGACTTAATTTTTTCGAGATCAAATCTACTCTTGCTAGCTTCATCAACAACATTTTGAAAATATTGAGCAGTACCATGCAGGGATTCGAGCGTTTTAGCAGTTTGACCTTGAACGAGTTTTGGATGTCTCTGCTGAAATTGCTCAATTGTTTGTAGAAGAGAAATTACCGCTATATAAGCTGCCATCGACTACTCAAGATATCAAATACACAAAGATTTTCACTTGAAATACCTTTCACAAGATGAAAAGGATATCAATATAGAGAGATTTGAACTTAATATTCACAGATAACACAATATAAAGCTCTTTAACATTTTTTTGTCACAAATTTTTAATCCATCAACTAGTTGTACAACGTCAGAGGAGTAGGTGTAATAATACAATAATTCTTCCATTTTATTTGTCATTTCATAATATATTCCCTTTATTCTGATGAACAACTTTTACTTAATTGAAAAGGCAACAATTTTTTTAAATAAATTAAAACAAAGTTAGATAAGAGGAGTAGGTGTAATATAATAATCTCCCCATTCTTTAAGATTTTCCCTTTCTTCTGATGGACAACTTTTACTTACTTGAAAAGGCACCAATTATTTTTATTTGCCCTGATTGGACTAGACACCAATATCGAAAACATTGAAATGAAACTAATTTATATATAGCGACCCCACTCCCAACTCTTGCTGAGAAGTATAAGAGTTGAATATGATTATGAAAGCTCGAGTATTATTAATACAATGTGTGATATTTATACATGTACAAGTATAGATGAGAAAGGAGTTTGCTGGACATAAGAGACCTAAAGAGAAGAGGAAATAACTATGTATAGCTCAAACATACTAACGTACTAGGACTCTACATCCTTATCCTTATCATGCCCCTTCAACATTGGCTCAATTTGCTTGAGACCAATGTTGCTGACAAAGGACCTTCTGGGAAGTGCTTTAGTTAATGCATCTGCTAGTTGAGCTCCAGTTGTAATGTGATGAACTGAAATTTGTCTATTTTCCACTTGGTCACGGACAAAATGAAAGTCAATTGCGACATGTTTCATTCGACTGTGAAAAACTGGATTACGACATAGGTAAGTGACACCAATGTTATCGCAAAAAAGCTTAGGAGGACAAGGCAGCTTGACCCGAAGTTCTTGACGTAGGTTGGTTAACCAGTTCAACTCAGCTACAGCACTTGCTACAGCCTTGTATTTTGCCTCTGTGGAAGATCTGGCAACAGTGCGTTGCTTGTTGGAGCACCAACTAATGGGATTCTTTCCAAGAAAAATAATATAAGCAGAAGTGGAGTGTCTAGTGTCGGGAATACCACCCCAATCTGCATCTGAGTAGGCGAGTAACTGAGAAGAGTTGCCATGTTTGAAGTGAAGTCCATAGGTTATCGTTCCTTTCATATAACGAAGAAGCCTCTTTGTTGCTTGCCAATGTTTAGCTGATGGAGAGTGTTGGAATTGCGCGAGCTTGTTTACTGCAAAGCATATATCAGGCCGTGTGAAGCTGAGGTATTGCAATGAGCCAATGACCTGCCTATAAAGTGTAGCGTCTGCTGAAGGAGAACCGTCATCCAAGGATAAAACATCACTTGTGGACAGAGGAGTGCTCACTCTGTTTGCATCCAGCATATTGAACTTGCTGAATATGTCCACAATGAAGCTACTTTGTGTGAGAGTCAATCCATGAGCATGCTGTATAACTCTTACTTACTTGAAAAGGCACCAATTATTTTTATTTGCCCTGAATGGACTAAACACCAATATCGAAACATTGAAATGAAACTAATTTATAGCGACCCAACTCTAGCTGAGAAGTCGACCAATATTTGAGATCCTTTCTGATTCACTCACCAGAGAACGTGCCAAACTGACTGATAAACACTCTAGCTTGACATAGACCAAATGTTTAGTATAAGGACATGATAAGATAAGACAAGCTTGTGTTTGAAAGACACATTTTATACGAGATCAAGTGTCTAACTGGTCACTTCATAAGTTTTTATGACTACTTAACGAGACGTGTCAAGTTTAAGGGGCTATCTGAGTATTTAGCCAAAAAAACGAAGAAGTTATATATGAACAAAAGAAAACAGATCCAAGTATGAAGCTTTCGATTCTTAATTATACCCATAGACAATAAATAATAGTAACTTTATTCATTTCGAACTCCTATTGCAATACATCAATAGCTATGGACTATGGTTTACAAAATACTTAATCAGAAATCGACAAGACATGCATAAAACATGTTTATTCCTTGAACAAAAAATCAACAAAGGATAAGAACATAGTCCTTTTCTCTGTTTTTGTTTGTTTGTTTTTGCCTGAGTTCAACTAGTTGTTGAGCAAGATTTGATATTTATGTACGTAAACTAATATTTGACCTATATTTATACACACAATATAATTTTTCGGCAAAGGGTGATGGTTGTAGCTCCGCGTCTACCTATATAAGAGATCTGACTAAAAAAAAGGCTTTTGTGTAAAATCACAAGAAATCTTACATTTTAAACTTTAACTTATTACTGAAAGATATTGTTAAGAATTTCTACACTAGTTAGGTAAGACTAGGGGGCGGAGCTAGGATTGTGGTTACGGATTTGGCAGAACCTAGTAACTTTTAGGCTCAAACTCTATATTTTTGTTTTAAATCTGGTGATGCATTTGCGATGCACCAGGTCCATGATCTGCACTACATATATCGAATTTTCAGTCGACTTCAACTTATATAAACCAACAATGTAATGAAATTTTACACTATATCAGATCGACACTATTTTCTGATTTGCCCTCGATTTGTCAAGACTAAACCATATCATATATACGCGAAAGTTACTCCTAGTCCCATTTGTTGAGAATATAATCAAATAATAAAAGTGTGCTCTCTCTAAAACACATACTTCAACATGGTATCAGAGTAGGCAGAGGTCCTGAGATCAAATCTCACCGCCACCCAAATCAAAAAAAAAATTCCACGTGTTTGGCCCATGAAAAAAGAATCAGGCCCACTGCTTAAAGAACCACACATGAGAGGATGCAACAAGAAAAATACAAATAAAACGAAAAAATTCTCAAGTGAAATAGGAAAGTAAAAAATATCTTCATTTCTCGTTCGACTGGGTCCTTTTTTTTTTTTGTCTATGATGATGTTTTGACTGAGCAAATTACATCTTCTTGCACCGATGGCGAAAAAAGATATATGAAAAAAATTAATCATCCAAATTGTGATACATATTTAGAGCATTGTCAAATCAGAGTCAATCAGTCAGTGTATACAAGTTAAACTCTTATTATAAGTTAACAGCTCGACATTGTTTCCTGATTTCCCCTTGGTTTCCGGTTAGCACTTCTACCGCCCCAAGCTTGTTCATGGCCACGCCGAATTTGTTAAACCATCCCACTTCATCATTACTAAATCTTTGGACAAATCCCCTTGTTCTTATATCTTGTGTCAAAACTTGATCGGATTCGAGTAAGCCTTTTTTCATCAACAATTGCTTGTAAAATACTGAGTCCATTTTGTATTGTGTTGTTGCATCGAACGCTATTGTACTCATTTGGCTAGTACATGTAAATTTCATAACACCGCCAAGTCGCGGATCAACCATTTGCGCCTTCTCGGGTGTGTCCATTCTATAAAGAAAGTTGAAACAATGAGCTACACCAATTGAGTGTGCACCAATTAAGACAACTAAATCTTCAGCATTTAGGCCTTTTCTGTTGAAAAGTTGAATCATTTGGTCTACTGTATCATCAGGCAATGGGAGGTTGCCAACGACGTTTTCTACGCGCGATTCCATGCCGTCACGTCGCCCACCAGACACCTCGTAATGCGGGAGTCCCGATGCAACAAAGGCGTCACGAGATAAATAGGCTAAAACATCAGAGCACGAGACAATGCCCGGGCAGTTCTCTTCGAGTTCTGCTTTGATCTCGTCAATGAGTTCAAATCCCTTGACTGTAACGCCATTTGACGGAGATAACTTCTCTACTTTCCCACCACTTGGTGTTGTATCGAGAAATATTGACCCATCGCAACCCTGTATATACGATAAGTTACATACACTGACAGTATAAAGAATTTTTATGATCATCTGTGTAATTTAATATGTTTTTGTAGTAAGTTATCAATGAATTTTTATCAAGTAAGTCTTAAGTTGTTGTTTAGATGACCTAAATATTTCTTACATCGTTTGTGTATAAAACTTAAACTCTATTTTCATGGTTGCAAACATCAAAATTAAAGATTGTCTTAGGATATGTTTGGTATATAATTAAGGGAAAAAGGACAAATATATCCCGAACTATCATAAATAGTATGTAGATACCCTTCGTCATACCTTTGGGACATTGGTGCCCTTGCCGTCCAAAAACTAGAGCATATATGTCCTTCACTCTAACCAAAGACACTAAATAGGGACACATGGCACAATCTTATCCATCGATTCGATATTTAATAAATGTCGGGTCGGTGGAAAAGATTATGACACGTGTATGTCCGTTAGTATAAAGGGTATATATGTTCTAGTTTTTGGACGACAGGGACACCAATGTCCCAAAAGTATAACGGAGGGTATCTGCATACCATTTACAATAGTTCGAGAGTATATTTGTCCCTTTTCCCTGTAATGAAATGTTTTTTGAAAGATAATAGTCATTTTCTGGTGTTTGGTTGTCCTAAACTATTTTTCACCTAAAGATAAAAGAAAATCATTTACTTTTCTTCATCAATTCTCTCGAATGCTAAATATACTTATCAATTTTTCGCTCTCTCTAACCAAATACCTGAAAATATTTTTTTTCATTTTCCGAAAAAATGTGCAAAATATTTTTTTAGAATTTATGAATAATTGCATAGAGTGGTGAGGAACTTACCTTGACAAAGCAATCATGCAAGAAAAGTCTAGGGATGGCAGCAGCAATAGTAGAGTCATTTTGAAAGGCTCTAGTTAGGCCATTTTTGATAATTTGCTCTGCTTGAGGACATGTATTTTGATAAAATCCCTCTTTTAATCCCCCTAAAATCTCTGGTTCTTCTGTAATCGGATCTACGTTATATCCAGGAAAAACATGTGGATATCCATGGTGGCCACCTCCTATTAGGGGATGCTCAAAATTGAAAGCCTCAAAACCGTGTTCATGAGACTTCATTTCCTTTTTGTTCTTCTTGTTCTTATTCTTATTCTTGTTCTTATTCGACTTTTTCTTTTCCTTTAAGGACCTTTCGTTCCTTGTCTCATAATTTGAGCTAGGAATCGCGATGTCATTGACATTGGCATGAACAACATTGTTATTGTCACCATGGATCGTTACGTCTGTCTTACTAGAATCATGTTCTAGAAATTCAGGACGATGATTGGGAAATGATGAGGCTAGCAAAGGTAACAGGATCGCGCAAACTAGTAAAATAGCTGCAAAAATCCCAACCTTAGCTGCCATAATTTGTTTAAGGTGATATGATGATAAATGTTTGTTCAATTTGAGGTTTTTTGGATGATCTTATAAATAAATAAATTGTAGAGAACAAAAAAAAAGCTTTTTAGGTTATTGGTGGTAAAGATCTTTCTTGGTAGTTATTTCAGTTAAGGAAATAAATGGTTAAAATTTTGAGAACCAATGAATTCAATTTAACTAATTAAAGAGAAATTTCACCCTCACAATAGGGAGTTCCTTATAAACTTCTTTAAAGTTTTTTATTAGAAAGTAAAAGGGCGGAAAATACTTCTGAACTATTCGAATTAGGTTAATTTTACCCTTCGTGATGTTTTTTTACTCAAAAATGTTAACATTGTTGGTCAACTAGCTTAAAAATGCTCTCTAACTAGTCAAATAGTTGAAAAATATATGATTATACTAACGGTTGCTCCAAAATAAGGAAAAAAAAGTCGTTTTTATTTAGTCAAGTCCTCTAAAGGTCTCTCCTTCTCTCTCCCTTTTATTGAGATGAAAATTCAAGATTTTAACTTTATGGGTTCGATTTTTTTATTACTGGACTCGCTATACTTTTAAAATTATGAGTTTGGAATCTAATATTTATTGAACTTTTGTTGTTTCACGCGCTCACAAATACTGGTGTTGATCGAACCCGTAGCATTACGAATACATCCACCACCCGCCGTGTGTGGATGCGGAGGGTAGACATAATGGTCAAAAACACACTTCAACTATCGTTTTTTCACAGGTTTCACACATTAACTATCAATTGTTCCCTTTTCCGACCTGAACTATCACCATCTACTCAACTAGGTGTTTATAACACGTAGTGTTATAGTTCAAACTTCAAATAGAAAAGGGGAAAAGGGGAACAATTGATAGTTGAGGTGTGAAACTGGCAAGAAAGTGATATTCTACTATTATTAGTACTAGTAATATGCATCACATACTTGAAAACTTACAAGACATTTACACGATTGAGATGAACAAAATCATTAAGTTCATAGTGAGAGTAGAAATTTTTCCTTGTGGAATTCTATATTCATCTTTTTACAGCAAATCAAGTGTCACTTACATCTCTATTCAAGTCACATGGGGGGGGCGGGGGGGG
>JAJOOD010071473.1:0-17467 GCA_029582525.1 Solanum tacnaense
ATATTTTTTCTAAATGTCACTAAAACCAATGACATTTTGTAATAAATGTCATATTATATTCGACATTTGTAGAAAATAAGTGACACTTTCACTAAATGTCGCTAAAAACAACGACATTTTGCAATAAATGCCATTATTTTAGTGACATTTTACAACAAATGTCACTATTTTAGTGACATTTTTTCTAAATGTCACTAAAATCAATGACATTTTGCAGTAAATGTCATAATATATTCGACATTTATATTAAATGTCACTATTTAAGCGATATTTTTTCTAAAAGTCACTAAAACCAATGACATTTTGTAATAAATGTCATATTATATTCGACATTTGTAGAAAATGTCATCATTTAAATGTCATTTTCGCTAAATGTCGCTAAAAACAACGACATTTTGCAATAAATGTCATTATCATAGTGACATTTTGGACCAAATGTCATTATATTTATGATATTTGATACCAAATGTCATTATTTTTACGACATTTGGCATCAAATATCAGTGTTTTATGACATTTTGTTCTTAAATGTCGTGAAATTCTTTATTTTCCGACATTTATTTCGAATGTCACCAAATTAATGTCGTCGTATGTACATTTTCTTGTCGGAAAATGTCGGAAAATAAAGAATTTGGTATCAAATAAATTTGATTACGATTACGGCTTATGTATGTTGAAGCTATGTTATGTATGATCATTATGAATATGGTAAGTTATGATGAAATATGATCTTATGAATGTATGCATGGAGTAGGTTGCTTAATGTGATACTTGGCTTTGAATATGGTTATGGGATTCTATTCTTTGCATTGCACTAGTATTGTTTGGGTTGTGTACATGTTGGGATGATATTATGTTGGTTTGGACTATGATACTAAATTTGTGTGCATATTGGATTTAGTTGGCAAAAAGCATGTTTTGAATAAAATGTCCTTTTATGCATGTTTCAATGGTTTTTATGCATAGTAGCCATACTTAGTATGTGTGTTGTACTAACCCATATTCTTTTCCCTTTTTCCCCAAACATTTAGGTTCGGGCCGTTGAGGATTCAAGCTTACTTCTCAAGACACTTGGAGTTGCTTACCCAAGTTGGTGAGTCCTCAAGTCCGAGGACAAGACCCTATGATCTAGCTTCTATGTTTAGTTATTTGCTTATGTTGAAAGACATTGTTGTACTTTCCTATTTCAAGACTTCTTATTGATGTAAGGGCTAAGTCCCATTTTCAATACTTCTATGTGTAGATGGTATATTGTGACGAAGTTAGATTCTATTTTTCATATATGAAGTGAAGTTGAACTTCCAAAGTAAATTTTTTAAATTTTCCGAGATTTTATTCTATGATATATATGCTATGAAGAAAGCTAAGGGCTTGTATAAGACCTCTTCGAGGTCGAATACGCCGGTAACGACTAGGGGATGCTCTCGGGTCATTACATTATGAACATGAATAGCTCTTTATCTTATGGCATGGATTGACTATGTATTTCCTTGAATGTGAATTATGACTTTTGAACTTGAAATGGTATGGTTTTCACCAAATGTCCTTTTATGCATGTTTTTAAATGGTTTTATGCAGGGTTTCCGTACTTAGTTCAATTGATTGTACTAACCCATATTTCTCCTACTTTTCTACTAACTGTAGGCTCCGGAAAGTAAGTTCTTGTTGGCAAGGAGTGAAGGCTTGGATTTGATTTCCTCCAAGGCTTGGTATGTCCTCAAGAGCCGAGGACACAATGTTGAAGTTGCTTATGTTTTCATTTGTAATAATATAGTGGAATAAGTACTTTCTTTTGAGACTATATGTTTTGTAAAGGCTAACGTTCCCTAATTTGGATTTCCTTATTGTACTTAGTTGGTAAATGAGACAAGGTCTAGTAACCTATTATACTTCTATGGAAAAGACTTGACATTGATTTTGGAAAGTTTTAATTCTCGCATTATTTTGATGTCTTGTGCAATGACGTACACGCTAAGGGCTAGTATGAGACCCCATTGGGGTCGAATACGTCGTGTTACTTCCGGGGTGTAGACTCGGGTCGTGACAAACTTGGTATCAGAGCACAAAGTTTTGGAATAATTATTAGGATTGATGTCTCATTAACCACTTCTAGTAGTATCTTGTTCGTGAGTGTTAAGCGCGCCACACTTATGAATGAGAGGCCATGAGAGGCTTAGGAATTCTCACTTTCTTCATGATTCATTAGTTGTGCCTTAAGAGTCTTAACTCTATAAAGTACTTTTCTTCTAATGCTTTTCTTGTGCATATAGGATATGAATACTAGAAGGACAAGCCGCAAGAAGAGTTGAAGAGCAGATTGTGAATGAGGGAGTTCCTCCCCAAGGCAATCAAGTTCCTCCAATTGAGAAAGTTCCTCAAGGTGAACAAGTCTCGGTGAATCCTTCGGTTTTGGCGGATGGTGATATAAGGGTGATGAGTCCACAAATTGGACTCATTTAGGGCTTTATTTTAATAGAAATAGTGTCCTCGAGTGCTTGTTTTATCTCAATACTTGATTAAAATGCTTAAGTTTCAGGTATTTGAAGTTTTACTGGAAGCATGGACACTTAGGTGCAAAATGGAGCAAATAGGGCTGAAAAGAAAAAGAAATGAAAGTCTATGGATCGCCGAGTCCAACTTGGTGAGTCGCCGAATTGACATGCACAACCCTTTGTTCTAGTACGCGAAGCCTTGAAGGAAGTGGATCAAAAGGCGAGGAAAGGAGCAGTTGGCGAGTCACCGATTAGTTCCACGAAGCAGTACTGCACCACCCAATGATCCAGAATATGAGGATGCTGAAGGCAAGACACTGAAGGCGATGAGTTGATTAAAGGGCGGATCACCGAGTTCATCGGCGATCTCGACTAATGTCGTCGAACGATCCTCCGCAACAGAATCTGTGAATACTATAAATACTAGTTAGAGTTGTAGTCTTTGAGGAACAATTTTAGAGTAAAAAAATATTATTAGTCTATAGTATTTTCTGTATTTTTCTCTCAAGTTTGGAGAGGGTTTTGTGAACACTTGAAGAAAAGAGTTCATCTTCCCCAATTTGGAAATGGGTCTTCTTTATTCTTCTTTCGTAGCTTAATTCAAGGTTTAGTTTCTTATACCAGCTGATTTCTTCATCATGTTATATATAATTTCTTATTTCTTGATGTGTGGCATAAAAACCCCAATGCTTGGGGTGTGATTTAGCAAATATGGGTTGATATTCTTGTTGGGTCTTGGTTGCTAATAGGTTAGATGTATTTTAATGGTGATTTCACCTAGTGGTTGTGGTTTAATCTTAAGGGTTTGTAGTTGCAAATACAAAGCCACCCATGTGTTTTCGGCTTGCCCGAGAGGGAGGTCACAAAACCAAAACCATTAGACTGATGACCTAAGGAGTGGGTCGACATAAGGTTCAGCCCAAGAGGGTGAGCCCTAGTCCTATATCCTAACACTCAGCTCGAGAGAGTGAGTGGGGTAAGCCGTAGGCTGGTCTTCATGTGGCAAATGGGTGTCCGAGAGGAACGCATTTGAAATGTGGTAAGTTGCCCGAGAGGGAACTTATTTCCATTTAAAGCTTAGCCTAGTCACTATTGTCTTGCAAATTTCCTATGGAAAGCATGTACCCAACGATTTATCTTAACTTGTATTGCGGTCACATCCCAAGAACCTTCCCCATACTTGATTTTCTTGTTTATTTTGTTGTTTTATCACTTGTTACAAAACCCCTTTTGATATTTCACACTTCTGTGTCAACCCCTTTAATTTACAATGTATTTTATGGCAAATGTTTTTAGCTACGACTAATTCAAATGAAATTCTAATTGGCTATTGATTCTCAAAACCGCTCCCTTGGGAAACGACCCTAACCCTTGGTTGGGATACTATATTATCTATGTTCGTAGACACTCATACCGTAGGATAGTGTCGTTTGTCATGATAAGCATCAAAACGGCGCCGCTGCCAGGGAGTGGTGTTATTTGAGATTTTTTTTAGCTTGATAGAATTTTTGTTCTCATTCGTAATTTACTAACTTAATTTTTAGCTTTGCTTCTCTTGTTTGTGTTGAAAACAGAAATTATGAGTGAGAACGTGTGGGACGGTTGCCACGCAAACAACCCAGTGAATATTGACTTGCACCGAGATGACATTGGCGATGTTAATAGTGTTTATGATCCCGCTCCATTGGGTGAGATAGGTGCAATTAGCTTGCCGCAGGGTGGCGAAAATGGAAATTTTGAAGACACTAGCACAACACTCCGTCTCATACATTCAAGGGGCCTATACAGAGGATTGGATCATGGAGACTCACATCAACATATCCAAAGCTTATTGGACGTATGTGCTCCGTTATCATTCAAAAATTGGTCGCAAGAAGCCATCAGGCTTCACTTATTCTCATTGTCACTGACAAGAGCAGCCACTACGTGGTTGTCTGAGCTTCCCAAAAGTTTTATCACATCATGGAAAGAATTAATCACAGCTTTCCACAATAGATTCTTTCCCCCGTCAAAAATGATGAAGTTGAGGGACGACATTTAGAATTTTAAACAAAAAGCGAGTGAACCAATGCATGAGTCATGGATTAGATATAAACGGTCTCGGCGAAAATGCCCAACACATGGGCTGCCAAGTGAGTTGTTACTCCAATATTTTAACCGAAGTCTTGATTCAGTCAACAAAGGGATAACTAATAATTGGTTCAAGGCGGCATAATGCTACAGCCCTTTGAGGTGGCCTCATTTCTCCTAGATGGTATGGCGAGAGTAAATCAAGCTTGGTACACCAAAGAAGAGCAAGTTTCCCCTTTGTGTTTCAGGCTGACGCAAGAGAAACTCGATAAAGAAAAAGAGAGGGATGAAAACATCAAAAAGATGTTGTCTAAGATGGAAGATTTACAAGAGCACATGAAAGGCAACTGTGAAGTGTTTCGCGTAGAGGGGGTTTTTTTTTCCGATAACTTGAAATCGGGAGGGAATCAAGGTTGGAATCACAGAAGGAATGAGGAGGGTTTCCACCCGCTCTATCAACCGCGGGTTGGAAATCAAGGTTGGAACCACCCTAGAAGTGAAGGACCTAGGCGATATTTCCAAGAGTGGACTAAGCATAACGATTATGAAGAATACCAAACTCAATTGAGTGACAGCCCAACATCAAGGGGGAGTGACAACAGCCCTAGGTGAATGATCTACTGACATGAATTCTTGAGAAAGTTGAAGGCTCTGATGATTTGCTAAAAGGAATGAGAGATGATTTTTATTCGCTAAATAGTAAAGTGAACTATCTTGCTAATGCCATCAAGATGCTGGAAGGTCAATTGAATCTCCTATCAGCCCAACTAACAACCAAGATGCCAAAGGAAAATGAGGAAGGAGAGTTGGCTGTAATTACCCGTAGCGGGAAGGTAGCGATAGGTAATGAAGGAGAAGAACGTGAGGAAAATCATGGTAGGGAAGAAGCAGAAATTACCGATCATCAAAACCTCGGCAAGAAAGCACAAGAAGGAATGAATCAGCATAATGAAACACCAAAAATAATACAACCCTTACCCAAAATACCTCCACCTTTTCCCCAGCATTTGAAAAAGAAGAATGAAGATGAGAATTTTAAAAAATTCTTATCTGTGTTCAAGAAGTTGTCCATCAACCTTCCTTTGGTGGAAGCATTGCTGGAGATGCCAGTGTATGCTAAATTCATGAAAGAGCTAGTCACCAAGAAGAGGATCTTGGATTATGAAACGATTGAAGTGCCTCATAGTTGCAGTGCGATCATGACAAAGGAGTTAATCACTAAAAGAAAAGACCCCGGTGCTTTCACCATCCCGTGTACTATTGGAATGCTCCAATTGTGACCTAGGAGCAAGCATCAACCTGATGCCATATGCCATATACAAGAAACTTGGATTGGGAGAACCAAAGGCAACTACAATGAGACTTCTCATGGCAGATCGATTGATCAAGCATCCTATTGGAATCCTCATGATATCTTGGTCAAAGTAGATCGGTTAATATTTCCAGCTGACTTTGTGATTTTAGACTGTGACTTTGATGTTGAGGTCCCCATTATTTTGGGAAGGCCATTCTTAGCAACCTGCAGAGCATTAGTGGATGTTGAAAGCGGCAAGTTGAAATTCCGTGTGAATGATGATATGGTAACTTTCAACATCTGAAAATCCATGAAACAACAAAGTGATATCCATGTAGTGTCTACTGAAGATGTTATAGATGAGGCGGTGGCAAGTGTGAGCCATCTGTTGCGCAAGAATGAGCCTCGTGAGTCAATACTTGCAAATCATGACGAATCGGAAATTCAGGAATATGATGAAATGATCGCGGCCCTAACAGGGTTAGGAGCATATGCACGAAATCCAATTAAGTTGGATATCGACCTAAAAAACCGAGATAGCCCACCTGCAAAGTTGTCAATTGAAGAACCGCCAACTCTAGAACTGAAAGTACTCCCATACCATCTCAAGTAAGTTTTATTGGGGACTAACAACACTCTTCTAGTGATTATTGCAACAAATCTGAGTGAAGGGCAGGTAAAAGTTCTTGTTGAAGTACTACAGCGGCACATAAAAGCGATCGGATGGACCATAGCTGATATCATGGGCATCCCGCCCGGTATCTATACCCATAAGATTCGGCTGGACAGTGAATGCAAACCCAGTGTGGAGCATCAACGAAGGTTCAACCCTCCGATGCAAGAGGTAGTAAAATAGGAAATCATGAAGTGGCTTGATGTAGGAGTAATCTATCCAATTTCAGACAGCAAATGGGTTAGCCCAGTGCAATGTGTACCAAAAAAAGTTGGCATAACAGTGGTCCCAAATGCTAAAGGAGAGCTTGTGCCGACTAGACCTGTAACGGGATAGAGGGTATGCATGGATTATCGAAAGCTAAATTCATGGACTGAAAGGACCATTTTCCAATGTCCTTCATGGACCAAATGCTTGACCGGTTATTAGAGGGAGAGTGGTATTGTTTATTGCATACAACCAGATATCTATCGCACCAAAAGATCAAAAGAAAACCACTTTCACATGCCCTTAAGGGACCTTTGCATTCAAAAGGATGCCATTCAAACTCTGTAATGCACCGGCAACTTTTTAACGATGCATGTTGTCCATCTTTGCGGATATGGTTAAGAACTCTCTGGAAGTCTTCATGGATGATTTCTCAGTCGCGGGGGACACATTTGATAAATGCTTGACAAATTTAGAGCGAGTGTTCCAAAGGTGTGTGGAAACAAATCTAGTCCTAAATTGGGAGAAATGCCATTTCATGGTGAAAGAAGGCATTGTCCTTGGGTATAAACTTTTGCAACAAAGGCTGGAAGTTGACAAAGCAAAAATTGAGGTTATTGAGAAGCTACCACCACCGATCTCAGTAAAGGGCATTCACAGTCTCTTGGGCCATGCAGGTTTCTACCGGAGATTCATTAAGGATTTCTCAAAGATTGCACAACCGCTATGCAAACTCTTAGAGAAGGAAGTGAAATTCTACTTTGATGACGCTTGTATGGCAACATTTAATTGCTTGAAGGAGAAATTGATATCCACACCAATTATCATCAGCCCCAATTGGTCAGAACCATTCGAAGTAATGTGTGATGCGAGTGGGATGACATTATGTTTAGTATTGGGACAAAAGCGTACCAAACTGTTTCACCCAATTTATTACGCAAGCAAGACTCTAAATAGTGCCCATCGAAATTACACAGTCACTGAACAAGAGTTGCTAGCAGTGGTCTATGCTTTCGAAAATTTCTGGGAATACTTGCTAGGCACTAAAGTAGTTGTTCATACAGACCATGCATCAATTCGATACCTCATGGCAAAAAACGATGTGAAGCCAAGATTGATAAGATGGGTGCTACTCTTGCAAGAATTCAATTTTGAGGTAAAAGATCGAAAAGGTTGCGAGAATAAAGTTGCAGATCAGCTATCACGGTTAGAGAGTAAAGCAGGTGCTGAGCAGGAAAAGGAAATAAATAACTCATTCCCAAACGAGCAGATATTCGCACTGTCACTCACACACATGCCATGGTAGGCTGACTTTGCAAACTACATCGTATGTGGGTTGATTCCCGATGAGTTAAAGTCTTACCAACGAAAGAGGTTCCTATTTGATGTTAAAAGATACTTCTGGGATGAGCCATACTTATTTCGGGAATGTGTTGATCATGTCATAAGAAAGTGTGTTTCGGAAGAAGAATCAACAGAGATCCTCCATGCCTGCCACACATCACCAGTCGGGGGTCATCATAGTGGAAACTGTACCGCAGCTAAGATTCTCCAAAGTGGTTATTATTGGTCTTCTCTTTACAAAGATGCCCACGATTTCGCAAAGAGATGTCCTCAATGTCAGTAGCATAGCGGAGTGTCAAGAAGGTACGAGTTACCCCTTACACCTATTTTGGAAATCGAACTATTCCATGTGTGGGGAATCGATTTCATGGGCCCATTTGTCAGCTCGTTTGGAAACAAGTATATCTTAGTAGCTGTGGACTATGTATACAAATGGGTGGAGGCTATCGCACTCCTGAATAATGAAGGAAGAAGCGGTGTTCAATTTTTGAAACGCTACATCTTTGCACGGTTTGGCACTCCAAGAGCAATCATTAGTGATGGAGTATCGCATTTTTGCAATAAGTGGTTTTCCAGTGCATTGAACAAATACGGAGTAAAACACAAGGTCGCCACTCGATATCACCCCAAACGAGCGGACAAGTTGAGGTGTCAAATCATGAGATCAAAAGAATTATATCCAAGACAGTAAATGACAGTAGAACCGGCAGGTCTAGAAAGCTTCACGATGCCCTGTGGGCATATCAGACTGCTTATAAGACACCGATAGGAATGTCCCCATATTAGCTAGTTTTTGGTAAATCATGTCATTTACCCGTTGAGCTAGAACACAAAGCCTTATGGGCATTGAAAGCTCTGAATTTAGATTGGACAAAGGCTTCAAGGGAGAGGTTGTACCAGTTGAATGAAATAGATGAGTTCAGACTCAGATGTTACGACATCTTAGCCATTTACAAAGATAAAATGAAGAAATGGCATGACACACGGATAGTCCAGAGGTAATTCAATGTGGGATATTGGGTGTTATTGCATAACTCGCGACTAAGACTATTCCCAGGGAAGCTAAAATCCAAATGGTCTAGGCCTTTCAGAGTGACAGGTGTGTTCACCAATGGTGCCATAGAAGTTGAAGGTAAAGAGGGACCCCCATTTAAAGTTAATGGACAGTGTTTGAAGTTATACCTTAGGGACTTCTAGGAAATAACTTTAGTTGAAGAATTGTATCTGGAGGATTCTTGATAGTATTCCTACTTCGAGCCACGACGTTTAAATAAGGCTCTTATTGGGAGGCAACCCAAGTTCATACCAATTATATCTGTTTGATAAAATAATAATATGTTGATTGTGCAGATAAAAGCGTGGATAGTGAACGAATAGTGCAAATAGGTGCACCACAAGTCCATTTAGCGACACACAGAAAGAATCGGCAAAGCTCAGGATATCTTTGGCGAACCACGGACTGGTTTGGGGATCGCACTATTAACTGCCATTTGAACTCTCCCAGTCTGGGTTTGGAGTTTGTAAAACTCGGTGCACTTTAAAAAAAAAAACTAGTGGTGAATCGCCGACCCTGTAGGCGAGCACAATGCAAACCGCCATTCGGACTCACCTGCAACCAGAGGTCCTGTAATCTTTCACGAGGAAGCTAGATATTCGGCGTGTCACCGACTGAACATACCAGTATAATTAATGTCACTGAATAGGCGATAACTGTAAAGTTCTCCAACCAAAGGTTTCAAAGTGTCTGATTTACTGCTTACCTCACTTTTTCATACGCCCTAACTCACACTTGCACGCTAGTTTTATATTTCTTGTATTATTAGAGTATTCGCGTTGCTAAATTGTGCTCAGTTGTGGATTGCATGGTAGCCCAGTATTTTCACACAAGGTTGGTCTTTCAACACCCCGAGTTATTTTTGAGAAATCTAACCTCATTTGCAACTAGTTGATCAGAATATCTCTAGGTCGACTGGTTTACTTTATCGATTCCCATCTAACACTTATTATTCGCATTTGAGGACAACTTCTTTAATTTGTGATGGGGTGAGGCCCACACCTTTTGTGTTGACATTCGTGTTTTGTTCTGTATATATTTGGGTTGTCTTCTTTAATTTATGTTTTAAATACTTCGTTTCTGTGGATGTTTAGCTCGTGGCTCCTGTTGTTCTAATTGAAAATAATTTTGATCCTTCCAAAAAAATTTCGCCACCTCGTGTGTTGAAAGTGGCTATTCTTTTGCAAAAAAATTGAGTCTCGATTTCGATCAATACCGATGACTTGAATAGTGCTCCCAATTGAAGAAACATGAATGCACGGCTACGACGAGGCCAAATGAAGTTACATAGACAAAATGTGCACTCTTTGCATCTCGTTGTGACTAGCCATTTATCAAATTGATTTTCTTGTGAGGACCATTGCACGCTAGCGAACGTGTCTAGTCTTGTTTGACTGAAGTATCGATGCCTTGTGTGATTAGCTTACTTTGAACCATGCATGAATAAACCTAGAATATTCCCCGTTAGTCTGATTGATTTAGAAAGGTGTCCTCTTGAGATGATTTTAGGCAACTTTAAAGAGTGTGAGCCAAATTTGACATATACCTTTTTTGTGGCCTACCCATGAACGTGTGAAACTCTTTTGAACACCCTTTGAGCCTTACCTTTCTTTGGAAGAACCTTGATGAACCCTAGACCTTACTTGAACCACTACATACAATCCTCTTGAGTTGTGGTTTAGCGA
Organism: Solanum tacnaense; assembly: GCA_029582525.1. Classification (NCBI taxonomy): domain Eukaryota; kingdom Viridiplantae; phylum Streptophyta; class Magnoliopsida; order Solanales; family Solanaceae; genus Solanum; species Solanum tacnaense. The sequence goes on from JAJOOD010071473.1 coordinate 10,820, forward strand.
ATAGCCAACTTAGGCCAAAAGCCTATGTTGGGGGTGTGGTGAAAGGGAAAAGGATAAGTCAAGAAGTGCAAGAAAAGTCCCCCTTAACCCATGGTACTGCATAAAAATGGAACCCCTTCAATTCAATTCAAACAAAACAAAATAAAATAAAATAAAAATGAAATGTGGAATAAATACGAAGTGAATCAGATTTCAAGCAATCCATGGAGGAGTATAAAAAAAGGTGACTTAGAAGCAGCAGAAAAAGAATTGATAAAGGAAAAGAAGGGAATGCCTTGAGAATGCCACAACTCATGAGGAACAATTCATTGAGCCTAAATGACCATACCTTTGCACTCAGCCCCATTACAAGCCTTAGAAAGACCTTTTTGATCTTAAGTAAGCCGAATCGAAAGTCATTAGAAAAATAAAGGCAAACCTATGGGTGAAAACATGCATTGTGTTCCTCTTTTGGAGTGTGAGCATTGTATCTGATTCCTGATCTTAAATTGACTCATATCTATGTGTGAATATGGAATCATTCTTTACGTGAGGGCATTTAGATACTTTTGTTGAGCTTGAACTTGCACAAGTAGCTAGTATTGCGAGCATGAGAATCTTTGGTAATGGTGTGTCACAATTTGAATCTTTGAGTACACAAGTGATCCTTGCATAAGTAAATTGAGTCTTGTTGTGTGCATTCATGATTTAGTCTTGTGTAGCACTATTTGAGGCACCCTATTTGAACTGTTGAACTTGAGTTTGTTTGAGGACAAGCAAAAGTTTAAGTTGGGGGTGTTGATGAGTCCACAAATTAGACTCATTTAGGGCTTTATTTTAATAGAAATAGTGTCCTCGAATGCTTGTTTTAATAGAATACTTGATTAAAATGTTTAAGTTTCAGGTATTTGAAGTTTTACTGGAAGCATGGACACTTAGGCACAGAACGGAGCAAAAAGGGCTGAAAAGAACAAGAAATGAAAGTCTGCGGATTGCTGAGTCCAACTTGGCGAGTTGCCGAATTGACATGCACCGCCCTTTGTTCCAGTACACGAAGCCTTGAAGAAAGTGGATCAAAAGGTGAGGAAAGGAGCAGTCGGTGAGTCGCCGTTTAGTTCCGCGAAGCAGTACTGTACAACCCAATGATCCAGAATATGAGGAGGCTGAAGGCAAGATACTGAAGGCGATGAGCTGATTAAAGGGCGGATCGCCGAGTTCATCGGCGATCTCGACTAATGTTGCCGAACGATCCTCCGCAGCACAATCTGTGAAAACTATAAATACTAGTTAGAGTTGTATTCTTTGAGGAACAATTTTAGAGTAAAAAATTATTATTAGTCTATAGTATTTTTCTCTCAAGTTTGGAGAGGATTTTGTGGAGACCTGAAGAAAGGAGTTCAACTTCCCCAAGTTGGAAGTGGGTCTTCTTTATTCTTCTTCCGTAGCTTAATTCAAAGTTTAATTTCTTATACCCAGTTGATTTCTTTATCATGTAGGCTTAATTTCTTATTTCTTGATATGTGGCTAAAAAACTCCATTCTTGGGGTGTGATTTAGCCAATATGGGTTGATATTCTTGTTGGGTCTTGCTTGATCATAGGTTAGATGAGTTTTAATGGTTATTTCACCTAGTGGTTGTGGTTTAATCTGAAGGGTTTGTAGTTGCAAATACAAAGCCACCCATATGTTTTCGGCTTGCCCGAGAGGGAGGTCGCGAAACCAAATCCACTAGACTGATGGCCTAAGGAGTGGGTCGACATGAGGTTCAGCCTGAGACGGTGAGCCCTAGTCCCATATCCTAACACTCAGCTCGAGAGAGTGAGTGGGGTAAGGCGTAGGCTGGTCTTCATGAGGCAAATGGGTATCCGGGAGGAACGCATTTGAAACGGGGTAAGTTGCCCGAGAGGAAACTTATTTCCATCTAAAGCTTAGCCTAGTCACTATTGTCTTACAAATTTCCTATTGAAACCATGTACCTAACGATTTATCTCAACTTGTATTGTGGTCACATCCCAAGAACCTTCCCCATACTTGATTTTCTTGTTTATGTTACTGTTTTTTTACTTGTTACAAAATCCCTTTTGATATTTGACACTTCTGTGTCACCCCCTTTAATTTATAATGTATTTTATCCCAAATGTTTTTAGCTATGACTAATTTAAATGAAATTCTAATTGTCTATTGATTCTCAAAACCGCTCCCTTGGGAGACTACCCCAACCCATTTTGGGTTACTATATTACCGACGATCGTAGACACTCATACCGTAGGATAGTGTCGTTGGTCACGATAAGAATCAAAGGGCGGCTTTGCTAGCTATGACTCAATCTCAAGCCATGACTACACAAGCCAAAGCTATGATGGCTCATGTTCATAGGGTAGTTGGGCCCCGTGTGAACCCTAATGCTACTACCATGACTTCAAGGTTGAGGGATTTCTCTAGAATGAATCTCCCGGAGTTTCTTGCTTCCAAGGTGGAAGAAGACCCCCAAAGGTTTATTGATGAGATTTGCAAGATACTTAGATGGTTGTTACCATTGTGGGAAAAGTGGTCATCTCATGAGAGATTACCCTATGTTGAAATTTCAAGGAAAGGAGATGAAACAAGCTCAAGCAAGTGGTTCTAATGCGGATGCTCCCATGAAGAATCGCTTATATGCTCTCCAATCTAAGAGTGATCAAGAGACTTCACCCGATGTGGTAACCGGTATGTTGCAAGTCTTCTCCATTACTGTTTATGCATTGTTAGACCCCGGTGCCACTTTGTATTTTGTTACACCTTTGGTGGCTATGAAATTTGAAATACTCCCCGATGTTTTAGATGAACCTTTTTCAGTGTCTACACCGGTTAATGACTCGGTTGTAGCAAATAGAGTGTTTAGGAGTTGTCCTATTTCTTTGTCTCATAGAGTCACTTTAGTTGATTTGGTGAATTAGACATGCTTGATTTTGATGTATTATTAGGAATGGATTGGCTTCATGCTTTTTTTGCTTCCATTGATTGTAGAACTCGGGTAGTAAAGTTTCAATTTCCGAATGGGCCTGTTTTAGAGTGGAAAGGGGGGAATTCTATTCCTAGGGGTCAATTCGTTTCATAACTAAAAGCTAGGAAAATGATTTCAAAGGGGTGCATGTATCACATTGTTACGTTTATGGATGTTGAATCCAAAGTACCTTCTTTAGAGTCGGTCCCCGTGGTGAGGGAGTTTCCGAAAGTCTTTCCAGATGACTTGCCCGTCATTCCTCTTGAATGGGAAATAGACTTTGGCATTGATCTTTTGCCGGATACACAACCCATATCTATCCCTCCTTAAAGAATGGCTCCGGCCCAATTGAAAGAGTTGAAGGCTCAACTCAAGGACTTGTTAGACAAGGGATTTATTCAACCAAGCATATTTCCATGGGGTTCTTTAGTGTTGTTTGTGAAGAAGAAAGATGGGTCCCTTAGAATGTGTATTGATTACCGTCAATTGAATACACTACAAAAAAATTGGCGTTCATCCATCGCTAAATAGGTTTAGTGACGGATTAGCGATGGATTATTGACTGTTACTATATCGCTCGTTGATAATCTCTTAGTGACGAAAAAAGTGTTCAGTCACAAGTTTAGCGACGTCTTAGAGACGAAATATATCCGTCACCACTTGTTAGTGACGGAATAATCCGTCATTATATTTACATTGTTTGTTGCTAATTGCATAATTCATTTCGTCATTTTTGATAAATTCGTGACATATTTTTTTTCGCTAATCTGTCACAACATATTTCGTAGCAAAAATTTTTGTCGCTAATCCGTCGTAACATATTTCGTCGCAATTTTTTTTTTCACTGGTCCGTCGCTAGCATTTCTTTATGTAGCAATGACAAAATAGTTGCTATATTTGTTGCTAAATTTTTTTCTTGTAAATTTGATTTATTTTGTTTTAAATATACGTTGCTGATATAATTTAAATTAAATTGCTAAATACCCCAAAAATAATCAACATATATAATAATATCATAGATGGTTCAAAATATATAGAATATCGAAATTGCATATTTTCTATTCAAAACATCCAAAACAATATATTAATTGTTCTTAAAAGAACCTACATTCATCAAATATTGTTACTGCAGAATTTTTACTTTCCAAAAAAGCATACATTATAAAAAAAAGGGATACGATTGTCACGTGAAACTAAGGATCAACCTCGTCCTTATTAGTAGTAGCTGAAGGAGGCACTAAGGGTGTCACAGTTGATGGGTTGTCAATCCTCTCAATAACAACAGGAAGAAAGTGATTAGTAAGTGCAGGAAGCATTTGCTTTACAAACTCATCCATAGTTGTTATCAGTGTTGATTGAGAAATTGAAGGAAGTATTGATGATGAGGCACAAATTTTCTGCCCGTAGTAACTTTTTGCTTCAGAACAAAGACCGTATATTCTTCTCTTCTTTTCTCCCCCCACAGCTTGATAATATGCTTCACATTGATCAATATCAGTTTGAGATACTGTTTTTTCCCGCAATATTTCTTCATATTTTTCCTGTAATAAGTTGAGGAAAAATGAAAGCATTAAATATTGGGAACAAAATATATTTTGAAGGCCAATACAAAAACATGCATAACCTTTTAAGCATTAGCTAATGTACAAATTGAGCCTTCAAATTTCAAGCCTTAACAATTCATAACTACATAAGAAGTTTCTACAATATAATAATATGTGCAGTTGATCAATAATATGTGTTGTTGTTCCAGCCCAACAGGAACATCACGTTATGCTAGTGTTAACACCCACCTTGGAGTTGGTAAGTGAGGATGATATCACACCAAGTACCTAGTAGTATGTTAAATTTTACATAATCACCTCTCTTACTTGTATGCAGAACAAAGCAGAATAGACGATCTGGAGTCTCTTGGTTATGTGCTTATGTATTTTTTGAGAGGAAGGTTCGGTAATTACAAATAAGTATCAAAACAAGGAAATATATGAACTACCATTCAACCTACCAGTTGTACTTCACTCTTTGAAGAAAAAACTAAGTGATTACTTGATCATGCATAATGCTTGAAACTCCAAACATTCAGTAATTAGACTTAGTCTCAACTACTGAAAGGAATAAACCAGTAACCAAGGCGACTATTAGCTTTATATAAACAATGTAAACAAAATCTATTATCAAGTTGAGTTACTTTTTACTAAGATATCCAAGTGTAGTTACTGTTAAATGGGTGTTAACTGATCCAGAAAAGGTCCAAGCAAATGTTAAATTGGCCTAGACTAATGAATTTGAGACCAAAGAGTAATTGTTGTTGTTCAAAAGAGTAATTGTTGTTGTTCAACAAAGGGGCTGCCAAAACTATTGGGTTGGACTATGAGGTTCAATACAAGAAGGGGTCTGAGCTGATGCTTTATCTAGATAACATGAAGACAGTTGCTATTCCATTCCGTGAAGACAGTTGCCATTGAATTACAGAATATTGTGAAGAGATGGTTCCTCCAAAACAAAAGTTTATTCTAGAATGACCAACATGTGAACAAGAACGCCAGGACAGTTTTCCAAGAAGACCAACTAGTGCAAAGACAGAATCCAAAGAAATGAATTTTGAAGATATACTAGTGCAAAGACAATCAAAAGCCAAAATAGCACAAGCCAGAGACAAACTGAATACTATATAGGCCAACATTAACACTCATACTAACAACCAGCAGTCATACTCATACCAGTAACCTGTAACCAACAACCAACAAATATTACACAATAAAGAGAAAAAAAAGTTGTAATAGTTGGTGAATAATATTGGCTACAATGCCATAGCAACCAACATTAACTGTGTCTTTTCATTTTCAGCGAAGTTCCCTATTTTAAAGATTTTTAACTTACATGAACAATGCGAGAATGCTCATCAACAAAAGACTTTCCATCATGACCATGCGTATGGACGTGTAAATGTAACTTTCTTGGTGTTGGATCTCGACCCTTTTCAACAGCCTATACAAAAGAAAATCACTTTAATTGATAGATACAGTCATATTTGTTGAGTAATATGTTTAGATACAAGCGTAGAGAAAGTAAATTTTTTACTTATATAGTTCGTGAAATATGTACTTACATGTCTTTTGCGATATTCTCCCATTGAGATAGAGCCGACTGTGTGAGTCCCTGCCGCAGTTTCATGGCCGCCACGATGGTTCTTTGCATTTATTTCTGACTTCTTAACACAATCATCACTTCCCCAAAGTTCCATCCATCTTTCCCACACATGCTCAGGTACAAAATCTGGCCTAACTCCTTCTCCTTTTATTTTTGAAATGAAATTCCTATAGTTTACTGCCGCCTTAGCCTACCAGTGTCTCTTCACTTCACTTTCACTAACGGAAACATCCCAATAGAATTATTTTTGAAAAAAGATTAAAAGTAATACATTTATATCATATCTATAATTGTGAATACACTTTGTAAACTCACTTACGACTAAAAGTTAAACCTTGAATTCTTCAAAATAACCATCTCTTATATCATTTGAGACACTTTTCCAATTGATTCCATTGGAATCAACATCATTTCTGAAAGACTTAGATATGAAACTCGAGCATGTTTTAGAAGGTTCCAATCTGTATACATTTAAAGACATTATTTGATTGGTTATCATTAAATCAAAAGTAATATAAGTATCTCAAACTATATCTA
>JAJOOD010071474.1:0-26004 GCA_029582525.1 Solanum tacnaense
GCATGTTTTAGAAGGTTCCAATCTGTATACATTTAAAGACATTATTTGATTGGTTATCATTAAATCAAAAGTAATATAAGTATCTCAAACTATATCTATAAGTTCTATAAAAAAGAATACTCAAATTATAGCTAGCTGTTGATTTTCTAATCCTTCACAAAGCTTTCAACAACTTTTTATCACCTAAAAACTTGCAGAAAATAAAGTGGAAAAAAATATATACCATTTTCTTCCTATTAAAATTGGTATAAACAGAAATGTGTGTGCAAAGATCAGATCTTGTGTGCAAAGTGAGTGAGGATATAGAGAATTTGGACATTTCCAAGACTGATTGTAGTGAAAAGATCAGATCTTTACAAATAGAAAGTGAATTCTGAAATACACTAAGAGAAATTTGAAAAAAATATATCTTCTATCTATGCTGACAGTAACTACTCTATGATACAATATTTCTTAAGTTCTTTTCTTTCTTGGCATTTCATGTTTATGACGTGTATGTCTATATACTAGTATTGTTGACTACTTAAAACAACAGTTGGAACAGAGAACGTAAGTAAATAAAGGTTATAAGGATAAAAGTAAAAGAACGGACTAACCCTGCAGAAGTTAGAAAAATACGGGTCCGTGAATGGTTACTACTGGAATCGCCTTCAGCAATTGTGTTGCTATGACCTACTGAGTTGCTTTGATTTGGTGCAGCTGGTGGTGTCTTAGAGATGGTTGGGATAGTATTTTGAGCTGGACCCTGACCTATTGTGTTGCTTTGATTTGGTGCAACTGGTGATGTCTCAGAGATGATTGGGGTAGTATTTTGAGCTGACGTTTGAACAGTTGGGGTACCACCTTGTTGAGAAGATACTATAGTGGGCATGGGAATAGTTGGCTTGCTTACACAAATAGGCTGGATTACTTCTACCTGAGGACTTGCCACGACCTCTTCCTCGAGCCATACGTATATACAAATATAATTGTGTTGTTAGACCAAATCATAGAGAAACAACAAATTAAGCATAACCCATAATAATGAGAACTATTGCAACAACATAAATTAGAATGAAACAGTTATCACTAGTACAAAATCAAGTTCAGCTACCTGATCAGTGAAATGCTTTTCAATAAAGTGAAAGTGTGTTGAAGTATTAAAATTGCCGCTGAAAATCTTGTTGATAAAGAGAAAGAATTGATGCCTGTAACTACAAGAGTGTAATAGCTATCATTGACTTCTATCAGAACAGATCATATAAATTAAGGAACAAATTATTAAAAGAACCATGGACTTCTATTAGAAGCTTTACACAAAGAATTAGTAACTACATTCTGCAAATTTGTTTCTCGTAAGATTGGTGTCATGAGGCACACTCTTAATGCAGAAAGAGCAAGCAGCAGCTATATTTCTTGGTTAGTTCCCACTTACTTGTCTTGTTGGATTGCAATTATGAAGAAATGGTGACAATGTAAGTTGATTCAAATACGTAACTTTAGAGCACAATTCCACTTCTTACAGTTATATTATAGCATTATCAAGTTGCAGAAAAAGCAACTATTCTTTTTAAATGTCTTATCTAAAAAACAGAAGAAAAAGAAGATTCCAAATAGTTGCCTGCTTGTAACTGTATATCAATGCCTGTTTTGCAGCCTCCTCACTTTTTGATTACCACAAGTATACACAAATTATCAAGATCTTTACTCCAAAATTTGCAGTATACAATACATTTACCGTACAATAATCATGATAATTACATACAATTGATAATTGATAGCAAGCATTTTCTATCCCTTTTTTCCCTCACCAAAGAAAACAACAAATGATCTTGAAACCATCATTCATTCATTACTACAATATGGGATTGAATGAATATTGGAAAGTTTTCTTTGAAAAGTTCCATACTTTATTCAAATTAAGATCACAAAAGTCAATTAGACTAGTTAGTAGTTTTGATTGTCTAAATTAACTATTCGCAAAAAATAAACTTGGTATGAACCACATGTTCCTAAAGTTCGAGTATACATTGCATAAACTTTGCAGTAATAGAGCTATAATTTAAAAGAATAAACTAACAAAATCCTTTAAATCAGATTACTCCTCTTATAACTTTTGAACTGGTTGATCTAATCACATTACCCCTCACCATTCCCTTAAGAAATCATTACCTAGCATTCAAAAAATGCAATAATCGAAGCAAAGAACAACGGGTACTAACATGAATCGAAGGACAAGATACCACAAGATTAGAGCTAATGCTATTGGAATTCACAGACACAACACTCGAATACCTAACCTCCAAAACCTCCTATCTATGGTGCGTCATGTCCCCAAAAAACTGACTCGATTGTACGCCATGTACAGTCTAATCACCTCACCCAGTATTCTTTGGCCAACCTATACATCTCCTTAGCGCAATCACTGACATCTCTCACATTCTTAATAATCGAACAATAGAAAATGAATTAAGAAAAATTAAAAAACTGGAACCTCAAACACTTGCAGAAAATCATTGAACCTGTTCTTTAAAAACCCTATTTTCAGTACACCCAACCTTCTAAACTCCTATTTTCAAATAATTTCAACCTTACTTCGAGCTTAATAAGTTGAGAGTTAGAAACTCACGAAACCCCATTTCAAATATTGCACATAAATCAGGTTTAATTTTGCACAACAACTATTGTCACCAAAACAAAATAGAATACTAAACTAAACCCTAGAGAGTTCATTGATCGGAGAGTACTTACTTGTTAATGGAAGATTTACTTGAAACTTTGAAGGCAGAGCTCCTGAAAAGAGAGGAAAAACGAGAGTTAAACACAAACCGTAGAGAGTTCATCGATCGAAGATGGAGAGATGAAGAAGAATGTTCAGTGGAGATGGAGACGGAGAGCTCACTTCATCGACCGGAGATGGATATTGAGAGCTTATTTCTCAGATGGAGATGGAGTGTTCGGTGGAGATGGAGTGTGAAAATGTTGAAATAAAATTGTGCCCTAGAATATATGACATAAAGAAATTTTTGCAACGGACTTAGCAACAGATTGTATCATTCGTCGCTGCCAAATAAATATATTATATACATGAAATTCTAACGACGGATTTTTCCGTCATTATATAATATAATTTTATAAAAAATATATTTAAAGATTTAGCGACCTTTTTTGCATCACTAATTCCGTCGCTAAATAATAATAAAATTTCTCACAACTAATTTGTTGCTAAATCCGTAGGAAATTTTGGGCGCCAAACTTTCGCGCTAATATTTAGCGATGGATTAAATATTCAGTTGCAAATCTGTTGCTATATTATGAAACAAAAATTTATTTGTTAATTTTGCAACAAAATGGTTATTCCGTCGCAAATCCGTCATTATATAGTGATGGAATATTGTTCGTCGCTAATATCCGTCGCTAAACGTTGTTTTTGTAGTAGTGCCTGCTGCTAATACAGTGCCAGCTCTGGCACAAACAATCGTTCCAGCCCAACAATTGAGGGTCCTCCTCCTGGGTTACTCAACAGGCTAAAGTTCAAGGGAATGAAGAAAAGAGATTGTCCAACGATGGTGTAGTGGACAGAAACCCTAATTTGTGGGACACTTTCCGGTTCCACAGGTTTGAGCAGTTTACCAAGCCTAGTGGCCCCTATATTCCTACATGGGTCCGGAAGTTTTATACGTCATATAATGACTTGGTACCAAAGGGAAGGAAGAAGGTCAGTGCCTTAAGATCGGTAGAGTGCGTCATGGTCCAGGGGAAGGCGATGAGATGCATCAACGATTATATCAACGCTGCATTTGATAGAGGGTCAGGTTTTGACTATCCGAGTTTGGCTACCACTTTGACGACTCTGGATGACCTAAAGGGATGGCTAGTTCCCCTTATTGCTGATACTACCCCGAGGTGGATCGAGGCCGGAGTTCTTATTGAGAAGAAGGACTTGAATATAGCAGTTTGGTACTATTTTGGGTTCATAAGCAGCTCAATCATGCCCTCTTATAATGAGTCAATCTGTCGCCACCCAAAGGCAACCTATCTTGGATCAAGCATAGTTTGGCAGAGCATCGACTTGGGGCTAATTATAGAGCAGGAGATGGCCATGAGCACCAAATAGCACCAGACATCCCTTCTGTTCCCAATGCTGATTACAGAGCTATGTCGACAGGTTATAGTTCCTCGTGAAGAGAAGAGGGATATTAAGGTCACACCCACATCCTCCACCGATATCCGGCGCATAGAGGCCAAGTGCACACGGGATGAAGAGGATAGGAGGAGAGCAGATCTGGTGGATACATCCCAGAGGGTGATGCTGAGACTATACCTGCAGAGCCGTCTTTGCCTACTCCGACCTACAGGCCGTCAGGTACACCTACTACCACTCCTTTCCAGGACCCATGTTCCTCTACTGCTCCATGGCCTACTAGGATAACTCAGGCCATTCTCCTCAAGATGGGGCACCTAGCCCATTTTTCCAATGTGCGGGGTTCAAGGCTAGAGGCCGAGGTGCCATGGATGATTGAGTGGGCTATTTCAGTTGTTTTGACACCCCTCCAGACATCGATTGATGCTCTCACGGCGAGAGTAGAAACTTGTGAGAGAGTATATGGGGTTACCGATAAGTCCACAAATTGGACTCATTTAGGGCTTTATTTTGATAGGAATAGTGTCCTCAAATGCTTATTTTGTCTCAAATCTGATGAAAACTCTTAAATTTCAGGTATTTGAAGTTTTAGTGGAAGCATGGATACATAGGCGCAAAAAGGAACAAAACGGCTGAAAAGAACGAAGAAGTTGAAGCCTGTGCATCGCCAAGCATGCTTGGTGATTCGCCTAAGGGACGCACTTCGCCAGTTGTTCCAGTACGCGAAGCCTGGAAGGAGAAGGATCAAAAAGGCGATGAAAGGAGTAGTCGGTGTTTCGCCGAATAATTCCGTGAAACAGTACTAGGTCGCCCAGTGCCACAGAACACGACGATGATGAAGGCTAGTGCAAGACGGCAACGAACTACACCAAAGGGCGAATTGCCGAGTTAATCGTTGATTCAGACTAACCTCTCCAAAAGATCCGCCAGCACTATTTTCTGAAATTTATAAATACTAAACTTTTTATTAATTTTTAGAAAAGTTAAACATTTATTTTAATATCCAGAATAGAATAGTACTTTTTGGGATATTTTCTCTCAAGTATGGAGAGGGCTTTTTGGGAGACTTGAAGAAAGAAGGATTTCATCTTCCCCAAGTTGGAAGTGGGTCTTCTCCATTCTTATTCCTTTGCTTATAGCAATGTTTAATTCTTTATACCCATTTGATTTTAATATCATTTTAGGTGTATTTTGTTATTTCTTGATGTGTGGATAAAAACCCCATTCTTGGAGTGTGATTTAGCAAATATGTATTGATATTGTTGTTGGGTCTTGCTTGCTGATAGGATAGATGTATTTTAATGGTGATTTCACCTAGGGGTTGTGGTTTAATTTAATGGGTTTGTAGTTGCAAATACAAAACCACCCATGTGTTTTGGGATTGCCCGAGAGGGAGGTCACGAAACCAAGATCACTAGACGGATGGCCTAAGGAGTGGATCGACATGAGCTTCAGCCAGAGAGGGTGAGACCTAGTCCCATATCCTAACACTCAGCTCCATAAAGTGAGTGGGGTAAGGCGTAGGTTGGCCTTCATGTGGCAAATGGGTGTACGAGAGGAACTCATTTGGAACGGGGTAAGTTGCCCGATAGGAAACTTATTTCCATCTAAAGCTTAGCCTAGTCACTATTATCTTGCAAATTTCCTATTGAAAGCATGTACCCAACGATTTATCTCAACTTGTATTGTGGTCACACACCAAGAACTTGTCCCTGTACTTGATTTTCTTCTTAGTTTTGTTGGTTTTACTACTTGTGACAAAACCCCCATTTGATATTTGACACCTTTGTGTCACCCCTTTTTAATTTGCAATGTTTTTAATCGTTAATGTCTTTAGCTACGACTAGTTTGAACTAAATTTTATTTTTCTACTAATTCTCAAAACCACTCCCTTGGGACACCACCCCAACCCTTGGTTGGGTTACTATATTATCAACAATTGTAGACACTCGTATTGTAGGTTAGTGTCATTGGTCACGATAATCATCAGTTACTTTTGAGGTTACAACTTTGAAAGCTGAGGTTTCTGATTTGAGGAAGGATGTGGACTATCTGAAGTCCGCATACTTCACTTCACTGTTTGGGTCAGTTGAGTCCCCCGGTGTTCTGGCCAGTTTTGATATGCCTCCGTCTACCACCGGATATGAGCCTATGGATGATGTGGTTGCTTATGAGTCGGAGGCGGAGATGGATGAGAAGTTGCTTGATGCTCATGAGGCGACCATCTATGAGGACCTGCCTGATTTAGAGGAGACGATAGTACAGTCAGTCATTCCGACGTCGCTGACAAATACATCCATGGCAGGCTCTAGTGGAGCCAGTGTTTCTATTACCCCGGGCACTGATGCCTAAGACCATAGTGTGACCCCGTGCATTGATGCTCCGACAGACGGAGCAACTAAGTAGACATGATCGTTCTTTACGTCCATCTCTGTTGTTTTTGTGATTTCTTTGTTTTAATTGCATTTGAGGACAACAGCTTTTCTTTTGTGGGTGGGGTGAGGTATTTCCATACCTACCTCTTTTCATTACATTTTGTTTGTATATATTGGGTTTTGATCTTATCTTCTGGATATTTGAGCTTGTGGCTCCTTGTTTTGAATAGAAATGATTTTTGACCTATTTTGAAAAAAAATTCCACCTCTTTTGTGTATGAATGTGATTGTTCTTGTGCGAATTTTTATTATTGGTTATGATCAATATCGATGACTTAAATAGTTCTCTTAATTGAACGAAATGGATGTGCGGCTACGATGAGGCCAAATGAAGTTGCATAGACAATGTGTGAATTTTTTGTATCTCGTTGTGACTAGCCAGTTATCGAATGACTGTCTTGTGATGAGCATTGCACACTAGTTCGATTAAGTATCATTTGATATTAGTTCCAATACCTTGTGTGATGAGCTTACCTTTATTATTAGGTGTGATGACACCTAGAATTTACCCCGGTTTTTCGGTTGACTAAGTTATGCAAGCTCTTAAAATGATCTTAGGCAACAAATTTAAAAGAGTGAAACAATTTCACAATATACCTCTTTTGTGGCCAACCTTGTGAGATGTGTGAACCTTGTTTGAACCCCCTTGAGCCTTATCCTTTTCTTGGAAGAAACCTGAACAAATGTGACCCCTCTTGATCCATCCACCCATAACTCTCATGAAGTGTGGTTTGTTTGAATAGCCAACTTAGGCCAAAGGCCTAAGTTGGGGGTGTGGTGAAAAGAGAAGGTAATTCAAGAAGTGTGAAAAATTTCCCTTTGAGCAATGGTTTTGAAAAAGATGGAACCCCTCCATATATATAAAAAAAGAATAAAAGAAAAAGAAAAAGAATGAAAAAGTTGTGAAATAAGTTATGAAAATTGCAAAAAGAAATGGGGTATCTGGAAGTCCGTGTGAAAGTGATTAATGGGGTGAATTATGAACATGATCAAAATGTTGAAGAAAAGGAAGAAAGTGATGTTCAAACAACATTTCATGAGGGTAGCAGCCATTGAGTCTAAATGACCATACCTTTTCACTCAGCCCCGTTACAAGCTTTGAAACGACCTCTTTGATCTTGAGTGAGTTGAAACGAATGTTGATTGAAAAATAAGGGCAAACTTATGGGTGAAGTCATGCATGTGTTCATCTTCGTGAGTGTGAGAGTCGTATGTAATTCCGAAACTATTAATTGTTAAGAAATTATGTGTGAACATGGAATTATCTTTGTTGTGAGGGCATTTGAGTACCTTTGTTGAACTTGAACTTGCATTTGAAGCAAGTATTGTGAATTTTAGCATCTTTGATATTGGTGAGTCACAATTAGAATCTTTGAGTGCACAATCTATCATTGCATAAGTAAGTTGGGTCTTGTTGTGTGCATTCCTCTTAAGTCTTTTGTGGCACTGTTGGAGACATCCTTATTAAACTACTAAACTTGAGTTTTACTTCAGGACAAGCAAAAGTTTAAGTTGGGGGTGTTGATGAGTCCAATAGTTGGACTCATTTGGGGCTTTATTTAGATAGCTATAGTGTTCTCGAATGTTTAATCTGTGCCATAAACTAACGTTAAAATCGTTATTTTCAGGTATATGGATTGAGGAACAAAGCAAGGACACTAAGATGCAAAAAGGAACAAAACAAACTAAAGAATTGAAGAAAGGCAAGCTTGGTGATCGCCAAGAGCTTTTGGCGAATCGCCAAAGGGTTATTTCCACCGCCTAAAGATCCAGTGTGCCAGCCCTGAGGAAAGAGACCAAGTCGGCGACAAAAAGGAGCAGTCGGCGCATCGGCGAGTAGTTCTGCGAAGCTAAGATAGATCGCACAAAGTTATAGACCTTGAGGATGTTGTTTACCAAGGTGAAAAGGTGAGGGACGAGATGAAAGGGCAGCTTGCCGAATAGTTCGGCGAGCCTAACTTAGTTCGCCGAATGGCCATTCACAGCTTATTTTCAGTGACTATAAATTAGAATTTGCACATTTAGTTTAGACACTTTTTGACATTGTTTTACATCTTTGAGCATCTATTTTTATTTTAGAACATTTAGAACTCTTCTCTATTTAGTTTTTCATAGCTTTGAAGAATTTTAGAAGTTCAATTTGGCGAATTTTGAAGTGGGTTTCGATAATTCGACAAATTAAAGCATTGTAAAGACTAAATCACTTTTACCTAGTTGTGGATAATCGATTCGTAATGGTTTTTACCTATTTATGATGTTAGGCTAAAACCCCAATTCTTGGGGTGTGATCATGTGATTATGGGCTGAATTAGTTTATGGGTATTGCTAATTACTAGTTTAAGTGCTATTTCAAAAGTGAGTCTAATCATTAATTGTGGTTTAATTGAAAAATTGTAATTGCAAATGCAGTTCTATATTTTTGTTCTTGGCTTACTCGCGAAGAAGGTTTTAGCACTAAGATTATTGATTGATGGTTTGTGAGTATTGTGTTGACCTAGGTTTAGCTCGAGAGAGTGAATCCTAAGCCCAATCCCTCACATTTAGCTCAAGAGAGTGAATGGATTAAGGTGTGGGCAGTTCTTCATTGTCATTATTGTTGATGTTCGAAAGAAATGACCTGATTTGGGGTAGTTGTTTGAGAGAAAACTATCTCCCTTATAGTCCAGCCTACTCACTGATATCTAGCTATGTACTAGTAGTTGCAATTACCCATATGCCTATATTTGCGTAATAATTGATCACACCCTGAGAATCCTTATCTCTGTTGTTAGTTCATAGTTTTTGGGACTGTTGTGTAGTTGATAATTGCAAATCAAAACCCCCATTTGACATTCGTGTCACCCCTTTGATTTGATGTCTTTTTCCAATAATGTTTATTCTTATGCCTGATTAGGCTCTTTTAGTTGGGTTTTATACTAATTTACGATCATTGAACACCTAGAATTGGATGAGGTGTGCTTGAAACGTTAATCATTTCCCGTTGTTATGGAAAAGCCAACGGGGAAATATTTTGGGTTAGAAATCGTTTTTGTAGTAACTTGAAATTTCCTAGCCTAGTCCAGATTTGGAAGAAATCGGAGTCAGGCGAGTCTAGGGAAATATGGTAATGAATGAGAAGTGTAATAATGAAATTTATTACATTAGTAGATAGCTAAGACAATAAGAAAATTGTATGACTTTACAAAATCGAATACGGGCGAATAGAACTCTCGAAACTGATCTTAGCGTGAACGAGTAACTTTTGAACGTCATGGGTTGAAGGTGTGTTTTGAAATGGGGATTTGAAACTCTAATTCTGACTCTCTGTCTCCGTGTAAGCCACCAAGGCGGAATTTATTCCGCCTGGGTGGGGCCGCCGTGGCGGGACAATCGTGATTTAAGTCGGAAATAAACCCCAAAAATGTCATTATTCTGCAAACTTCGATCTTGAGAATTAAGGAAAGACCCAGGGATATTTCTTGAAGGTTTTCCACCTATTCAAGAACCAAAGGTAAGAGTTTTACTCCCCGAATCCATTTTTCGATCCGTAGAACGTAGTTTGTTGGGTAGTTATCATTGGGGGAAGGTTTTGATCTGAATTTAATGGTGGAAAAGTCCTAATTTGGTTATTGGGATCTTGGGTTGGCCTAGGGTTGATAATGTTGATTATAATCCAGGTAATTAGGCCTCATTTATTAATCCTTGCATTAATTGTTTATTGTTAGACCATGAACAAGCGGGAAGAATCCGGAAAGGGAAGATTTAAGTGCCTTAGGGTGATTCAAGCTTGGATTCGAGGTAGGTGATAGTTGTGATTTCATGTTTATGTTATATGTATTGGTAATTGCTTCATTGTAAAGCATGAATGTTTACGAATGTAGCATTCTTGATGAAACCTAACGAAATAAGTATGAATGAACAAATGTATGCAATGATTCAACACTTGATTGTATGATAGTGAGAATGTACATACGAGTGTGATTGTGATTGTGTCTTGTTGAATGGATTAGGTGTTACTTTCCAACACACTAACTTGGATCGGGTGCCACGTTTCGGCCTATTTATGGGATCGGTTGTCAGGTCCAGCACACTAACTTGGATCGGGTGTCACGTCCGGCACACAAACTTGGATCAGGTACCACGTACCGGTACACTAACAGTTTGGGTATGCGTTCCATGAGAGGACCATTGAATGGGGGACCGTTAAATTATGTTGTGTATCGACTTATGATGATTACATTCATATCTAATGATTATTGATATTGGACGACTGTATGTTGCTCTAAAATGATAATCATTGTGTATATATATTTTGTGCATGTCATGTTTACTTTGTTGTGACTGCTTATATATGTTACGTTTACTGGAATAGCCGCGTGATCCTACAAGTACACTGTGGTTGTGTATTGATACTGCACTTGCTCTTTCTTTGTTGAGTACAGGGCATCTTTAGGATGCAGACCTCATTTAGGAGATCACTGATCGAGACCGGATTCAAGGGTGATCCAGTTCTTTCAGGCTCCCATGGATTCTTCGCATTTTGTTTAGTCCACTCTTTTCAGACTTAGACATTGTTTTAGTAGTTTTTTTAGTTTTCGGTGTTGTATCCATTTTCTTAGACTTGTTGGTTCATCAGAGTTTTGGTACAATGACTTTCAGGTTCTAGGGGTTAAGACTTTCTTATTATTTTGGTTAGTTATTTGTTTAAACCTTTGGAGTTTATGGGAACTCCGTATTTCTTTTGCTCATTTAAACCTGCTTCCGTATCTTTAAATGCCTATCTTTTCTTTAAGTTGCTTAGTCGGGTTGTAGTAATGGTTCTCCCACTGGAGGGGTAGTGTGGGTGTCAATAACGACGGTCTGGGTCATGACAAAGTTGGTATCAGAGCCCTAGATTCGTTGATCTCATTGAGCCAAAACAAGTTTAGTAGAGTCTTGTGGAACGGTACGAAGACGTCCGTACTTTTCTTCGAGAGGCTATAGGACTTTAGGAAAAACTCACGTCTTTCTACTCCTTCGTGCTATGACTTGAATTCAATTGTTATCTGGGTGATACAAATTGGTATCTTTCCTCCTTCACTCAATGGTCTGAACTAGAGCAAAAAAAGTGGTAACACCATCACTAGCAATAGAGGATGTGTATAGACTACCGACAGTTGAATAGGGTCACCATTCGGAACAAGTGTCCACTGCCTCAAATAGATGATATGTTGACCAGTTGCAGGGTGCATCAGTTTTCTCTAAGATTGATCTAAGCTCTAGCTATCATCACTTAAAATTAGGCCTGAGGATATACCTCAAACGGCATTTAGGACCAGCTATAGGCACCATGAATTTCTAGTTATGTTGTTTGGGCTGACAAATGCACCTGCAGCTTTCGTTAATTCGATGAATGGTATGTTCAAACCATTTCGTGATTCGTTTGTTATAGTAATTATGGATGACATTTTGGTTTATTTGAAAAGTGAGGAAGAGCATGTCGACCATCTTCGTATTATTCTGGGTGTTCTGGGGAAACAAAAGTTGTATGCAAAATTTTCTAAGTGTGAATTTGGGTTTACTTCGGATGTCTTTTTGGGGCATTTAGTTTCAAGGAAAGGGATAATGGTAGATCCGCAATATATTGAAGCAGTCAGGAATTGGGTCCGAACTAGTTCTGTGACTGAAATTAAGAGTTTTGTGGGGCTCGCTAGCTACTATCGTCGCTTGTGAAGGGATTAAGGTCAGATCTGCAGATTTAAGTTTATAGGTGACAACATTCAAGAAGTTTTGGTAAGTGACGGCTAGATAATGAACATCATTACTTTGGATAATGCATTTAGTATTGTTATCATAACATGTATGTGTTGTTTAGCGAATGATGAAATTAAGTTATGCCAAGCTATACTGTGATTTCCTGGATTGATTGTATATCAAAAAGGGTCAGGATATGACTGCTCCAATAATAGCGATGTTTACTTGGTTAAGTTATTAAATGTGTTAAAATTGTGGAGAACCTGGGAATACGAGGAGGAAATCAGCGAGGCCATGGAGGCTGGGGAAATGGTAATGCATGTAGAGGAGCAGTGCAGGCAGGCAAGGAGGTTGCCCGTCAAGATGGTAAGACTCAATTTTATGCTTTTCCGGGCAAGACCGAGGCTGAAGGTCTGATGCAATGATCACAAGTACTACTATCGTTTGTGACCGGATGGCTAATGTTTTATTTGATCTAGGTTCTACTTATTCTTATGTGTCCATGCCATTTGCCTCAGAATTTGATATGATTTGTGATATACTTGATGCCCCCATCCATTTTTCTACCCCAGTTGAAGAGTCGATCATAGTCACCCATGTATATCGTGTTGTCCTGTTGTGTTTATGATTTTTCAGACTTGGGTTGATTTGGTTATGCTGGATATGACTGACTTGATATAATCTTAGGCATGACTTGGTTGTCCCCCTATTATGATGTGTTTAATGGTAATGCTAAGTCAGTAACTCTAAAGATCCCGAGTAAGGAAAGGTTAGAGTGGTAAAGGGTGTACAAGCCTAAGCCAGCTAAGATCATATCTTTCATGCGGGATAGGAAACCGGTGGGGCAGGGTTGTTTGGCTTATTTGTCTCATATTCGGGATGTTGAGGTTGAGTCTCCCTCTATTGAGTGTATTCATGTGGTGTCAGAATTTAGAGAAGTGCTTCCTACTGATTTGCCTTGTATGCCTCCGAATAGAGATATAGATTTCTGCATTGACTTGGAATAGGATACTCGCCCCATTTCCATCCCTTCTTATCGCATGGCTTCGGTAGAATTGAGAGAGCTTAAGGCTCAAATCCAGGAGCTTCTTGATAAAGGTTTCCTCCGTCCTAGTGTTTCCCCATGGGGTGCTCCTATCTTGTTTGTTAAGATAAAAGATGGTAGTACGAGGACTAGTGATTTTATCTTAAGCGATAAAGGATTGGATTGATACCAGAATGACAAGCGTATGGATAAAGAAAGTCCCAAAGAGTATACTTGGGTGAAGGTAACTCATATACTTGAGTAAAAAAGTGCTGGTAGAATTTGGGTTAGTCCTTTTTGAATTTGATGGGTATACCTGAGTTTGAGGTGTCATGTCGATGAAAAGGTCGACTTTGTAGTTAGACAGGACCAACCGAGCGTAATGGTAGTAAGAATGCATGATGGATTGTTGTGGAATGCAACTATATAATAAGATTGTTGGTTAAGTGAATTTTGTATAGTAATTACGACTTGAGAGTATCTAAGGTTGTGGTTTTCTAACATTTGGTGAGTAACGTGATTGTATGGGAAGTTTTAAGAGATGGTGGGACACCACTCGAATAGAATTTTAAAGAACTAGAGTATAGTAGGATGTAGTATAGCCTTTAGAGAGAGACGAGAGCAAGAATATTTTATTTGATTGCAAAGGCTAAAGAGGTATCTTCAAAGGGGTAGATAATTCGGTTCAGAGACGTGTGATTTCATTCATTTTGTTGTGGCTATGGTAATAGTGTCACAAGTCCATCAGATTGGTTAAAAACTACTGAAAAAGACTTGAGAAAGGAGTGTACAGACATTAGCTCAAGCGTTATGATAAGTGCTTGGTTTTTGTTTTTGAGTTTAGTAAGGAGTATGATTGAACTTTTAGCAAAAGATATTGTAAGATAGATGGAGAAGCGATCAATGATAAAAGAATATCCATGAATTCATAAAAATCTTCAAGGTACAAACTAATGTTGATAGATGAGGGGATTGTGTTATACGGTTGAATTTACAATTCATAGTTTTTTTCATGATAAGTCTACATTTGTGGTGATATATTTTATCAAGGTACGAATTTGTAAGGTGAGAAATGATCAATTGTATCATGTATTGAGCATGTGAAAGGACTTACAACTTCTTTGAGTCGTAAAGTTTATTACTTTTGATTGTTAAAGTATCTATGAAAGGTTTTCATTTAAAAGTGTTGGGTTAGAATAAGGTAAATAGTCGGAGTGTCCATGATGGTTGTTAGTATTGAGAGTGTGGACTTCAGTGGAATGAGTGAAGGGTATGTAGAGTCAACTCAATAGAAATGATTGGTATCGACTCTTCAGAGGAAAACCTTTAGTGTTATTCTGTAAAATTCTTATGTGATCTTCTATTTCATTTGGTACATGGTTGTGAGTATGAGTCGCTAACTATGCTCATGTGTGTTTTAGGTGTACCGATCCTGCGATGTTCTCTTGGTTGAGTGAGATGATTGGGATGACTTGGTTATTTCATATGACATATTTGGGGTTGTCGTGGAGTTGTTAAAGTATTTCAGCGGCTCTACATTACCACCTTGCTTATGAGAATTCATAGAAGAGTTACGATGCGTATTTGTGGTTGTCTGGCAATCTTAATATTCCTCTAGTCATCAAGGTCATGTATCGATTATGTGTGGTTGAATGTGGGGATCATTGGGTCCAATTCTACTGTTCTTAAGAGGTAATCTACAATTACTAAATCTAGTATTTCGATAGTGTTGTTGGAGGGTTTGTATGCTTGGACATATCCCTCGATGAGTATCAGATGTCTAAAGATCAATTTTTTATAATTTAAGCTCATGGAAATATATGTTGTGAGAAGGAGATGTTGATAAGAACTATGATTGTTTGAGTATTATGAGTGTGTGTTGGTTGGTTCAGGTCCACCTCTAATAAAAGCAAGTATTGATTTAGAATTTTATCATGGTTATATGATAAGGATTTGTCCTGATGTTTGTGTCAAAGTCCTTGATAACATGTTGCAGACATGTGTACGATCAACTTTGGTGGTTATTGGGAATAGCTTTTTTGTAAGATAAGTATACATACAACAATAATTATCACTCGAGTATGGTGATGACTTCATTGAGGCACTGTATGGGAGGATATGTAGGTATTCAATTGGTTGGTTTGGGGATGGTGATTATATCATAAAGTGAGACTCGGTTTTGTTAAACAAGACCTTCTGTATGAGAAAGAATCGGTTGAAATTCTTGGTCGCGATGTCCGAAAGCTAAGGACATGTGAAACAAGTATCCCTAGTTCTTCAACGATTCAGGTAATACTCTACCCTTACTTTAGCCAATCTTTCCTAGTTGATCACTTGGGGACGTGTGATGGGTAAATTGGTATCTATCGTAACAACTTGTTCCCGTCGTTATGGAAAAGCCAACGGGGGAAAATTTGGGTCAGAAAACTTTTTGGAAGTAACTTGAAATTTCCTAGCCTAGTCCAGATTTGGACAAAATCAGAGTAAGGCGAGTCTAGGGAAATCTGGTAATGAATGAGAAGTTTCATAATGTAATCGATTGCATGAGTAGATAGCTTAAGAAATAAAGGAACCCGTATGACTTTACAGTATCCTATTCAGGCGAGTAGAACTCTCGAAACTGGTCTTAGCGTGAACGGGTAACTTCTGAACGTTATGGGTTGATGGTTTGTTGTGAAATGGGGATTTGAAACTCTAGTTCCAACTCTCTATCTCCGTGTAAGCCGCCACGGTGGGATTTATTCTGCCACGGCGGGGCCGCTATGGCGGGTTGGGTCCTGCTGTGGTGGGTTGGGTTCCGCTGTGGCGGGACAGTCACGACTTAAATCGGAAATAAATCCTAAAAACGTCATTATTCTACAAACTTCAATCTTTAGTGCTAAGGAACGACCTAGGGATATTTCTTGAAGGTTTTCCACCTATTCTAGCACCAAAGGTAAGGTTTTTGCTCCCCGAATCCATTTTTCGATCCGTAGAACATAATTTCTTGGGTATTTATCATTGGGGGAAGGTTTTGATCTGAAGTTAATGGTGGCAAAAATCCTAATTTGGGTATTGGGATCTTGGGTTGGCCTAGGGTTGATAATGTTGATTATAATCTGGGTAATTAGGCCTCGTTTATTGATCCTTGTGTTAATTGTATGTGTTTAGACCACGAACAAGCCGGAAGAATCCGGAAAGGGAAAATTCAAGTGTCTAAGGGGATTCGAGGTAGGTGACGGTTGTGATTTCATGTTTATGTGATATGTGTTGGTAATTGCTTTATTTTAAAGCATGAATGTATAGGAATGTAGCATTGTCGATCAAACCTAATGAAATAAGTATGAATGAACAAATGTAGGCCATGATTCAACACTTGATTGTATGATTATGAAAATGTACATATGAGTGTGATT
Source organism: Solanum tacnaense (assembly GCA_029582525.1). NCBI lineage: Eukaryota > Viridiplantae > Streptophyta > Magnoliopsida > Solanales > Solanaceae > Solanum > Solanum tacnaense. Next base: position 16,690 of record JAJOOD010071474.1, read on the forward strand.
GTGATTGTGGCTTGTTGAATGGATCGGGTGTTATATTCCAACACACTAACTTGGATCGGGTGCCACGTTCCGGCACACTAACTTGGATCAGGTACCATGTACCGGTACACTAACATTTTGGGTATGGGTTCCATGAGAGGACCATTGAAATGGGTTCCGTGAGAGGACCACATAATTGGGTTCCGTGAGAGGACCATTGAATTGTATTGTGTAGCTACTTGTGATGATTACGTTCATATCTAATGATGATTGATATTGGAAGACTATATGCTGCTCTAAAATGATAATCACTGTGTATATATATTCTGTGCATGTCATGTTTACTTTGTTGTGACTGCTTATACATGTTGCGTTTACTGGAATAGCCGTGTAATCCTACCAGTACGTTGTGGTTGTGCATTGATACTGCACTTGCTCTTTCTTTATTGAGTACAGGGCATCTTCAGGCGGTTACTGACAGACCTCATTTAGGAGATCATTGATCGAGACCTGATTCAAGGGAGAGCCAGTTCTTTCAGGCTGCCATGGATCCTTCGCATTTTGTTAAGTCCAGTTTTCGGGGTTGTACCTCTTTTGTTAAACTTGTTGGTTAATTAGAGTTTTGGTACAATGACTTTCAGGTTCTAGGGGTTAAGACTTCTGCATTAGTTTGGTTAGTTATTTGTTTAAACCTTAGAAGTGTATCGCAACTTCGTATTTCTTTTGGTCATTTGAACCTGCTTCCGTATCTTTAAATGCCTATCTTTCGTTAAGTTGCTTAGTCGGGTTGTAGTAATGGTTCTCCCACCGAAGGGTTACTGTGGGTTCTAATCGCAACTGTCTAGGTCATGACACACAGTCCTAGAACTAGGGATATTAGCTACTTATATCAAGAATCTAAATTATGCAATGTTTAAATAACATAAAGAGATCGAAAATAGAAGAGTTTAGGAATGAACCCTAAGAACAGATAAAAAGTTCCCAAAGTTGTCGTTCTTTATAACCATTTCCAGCTGCTTATTCACTTACAATTTTACTTCATCCACCACAGTCTACGCTACAATGCTTAGGTGAGCAGGGTGCAAACAACTTAGGGATTCAATAACCTTGTAAAGGGTGAAAATACGGCTATTAATAAAAGGATACAGGCTCAACAAGATTACAAATGATAGTATCTTAAAAGGCTAAACTTTTTGAACATATTCAAGGAGGCCTATTATAATTTCCTACACAAAGCAACCCTTCAATTTCGCTTCAATAACATGTCACACAAGTTCTAGACTCAGATACACTACACGGAGAATACAATGTCTCACCGCTAATGGCACAAGTTCTAATCAAGTTGGATCAATCACAGGCAACACAATCAGTTCATGCAAAAGTTCTGTTTAAGCTTAAGTTGCAGTCATTAAAATCAAGTACAAGAATTCAAATGCATTCATATATATTTTGCCCCCATGCTTTCATACAATTTCCTTTCAGAATTTCTAGCTTCAGCACACATACCATACCTATGACTCAATGATGAAAATTGCCCTTAAGACATTCTTCATACATCTATCATAGGGCAATGCGACTAAACTACGACGACTGACTCGATCCTAGAATGACAAAATCATTTTATTAGGTCATTCCGTCATCTTTTAACTCAGGACAATTTTAGTCTTTCCCCTATGTGCTTGATACCTAAGCTATGTTGTTTTAATCTCTATTATAAGCCTATATAAGTTTTTTAAGTCCTAAAACTACCCATTCTAAATCATTCACCTAAATCACAAATTTTCCTTCAAGCTCATCCCCAAAGTTCTCTCTCTAAAGCTAAGGAAGAAGAAGAAGGTTTCACTTTAAGATCTTCAAGTCACCATAGCTATAGTGTCTTTATTACTAAGGTATGTTAGTATTCACCTATGGATTCCTTTCCTCCATAGGGTTCCCAAGATCTTCCAACTTTACAAGGTAGATTCTCAATTCAAAAGTTAGAGTTTTATTCAACATGGGATCTCTTCAATTGTGATCTTATTGATAAATTTTTATCTTCTAATGAATGAATTAAAGTAATTACATGATTTTGAATTGAATTCACATGAAATCATGCATGATCCATTATTTTTTATTATGAGCCAATGATGAAGCTTATGAATTATGAAATATGAATTTATTAAGATATGCATGCTTTTTTTTAATGAAAATTGATGTAAATATTTTGAGGATGCTTTGAGAAGAAAGTATCAATTTTAATGTGAAAGTTTTTCTCACATGCCAATATGATCATGATTGTGAAAGGTATTTCTCACATATAGATTCACATTGGTGAAATGTTTTCTCATATATGTTGAATTGTGTTTAACGAGTTATTCTATGATTTGATTTTAAAGATGTGGATTGGTATAAATTATTTCCTTTCCTATGTTATAATGATATTTGATTTTTATCTATTTCATTGGGATTTTTACTTAGCACTGAGAGGGATTTAAGGTCGAGACTCAAATAGGGTAGTCTCTAGTAGGAACCTCTAGTTCCTAACTACGTGCCCCCATAGGATTTGTCTTAAATGACCTACCTAGTGGATCCACTTTACCAAAAGATGACTTGTATGGATAGTACCTTGGAAAGTAAAATCCCCTTCTTTCGGTATGAGGGATAATCAAATTCGATGATATAGCTCTCATGGTCTTATTGTCGGTTAAAACTAATATCCCATAAAACGAACATGTTTTCTTCAAAGCTTTCTTATGTCTCTTATTTTCAAATGTGTTGACCATATCGTATAATTTATATGTTGTTGCTTCTATTAGTTTTCAAGTATACAAATATTGGTCATGCATTAAACTATCCATGTTATCATATTTATTTTTATGCATTGTTATCATATTTAGTACATTCCATATACTAATGTATACGTGTACCTACATTATTTCACTAATGTGGGGTTTGACGCTCCTACCTCTCACACTCATGGCTAGTTGATCTTTTGGCACTCGAAGATTGGTGATTCCTTATAATCTGAGGACTGAGACACTTTATTACTTTAATTATTTCAGTTTTCAGACTTTGTACGTGTTGTATAGTTATGTCTCAAGTACTTTCTTATGATGTAATAGATGGCTTGTTGAGACTATGTTAGACATTATCTTTGTCAAACTATTTTATGATATAAGACTATGCTAAGTGGCTTGTCTAGAGTCTTCCACGATTCTATATGCTTTGGATTGTGAGACTTGAGGTGTCATTCCAGGCGGCTAGATGTTTGTTCCGGGCTTATGGGTTTCCTTACTTGGCGTTTGGACTATATCATTGTGTGAGTTGGCTTTTGGGTGTATTAAGTGTATTATGATTTGTGCGTAACTTGTGACTAAATCCTTGATATTATTTTGTTTTTCGTCAATCTTACGTTTGTTTTTTTAGATTTTTCCCTCGCCTTTTAGTTTCTTCATGCTATTTACTTATATTTGATCTTTCTAAGATCAATCAGCCGATGATGTCTGCTAGGGACCTTGTGTTTTGGTACTTATACTTCACTTCTGCATCTTTTTCTGATGCAACTCCCAGTTTGAGCCACTCTTAATGAGCATTGGATCTTTCTTGGATGTCACAGACCCGGATCATGGTAAGCTCATGGCATCTAGATACTTGTTGTTTTTCCTCTTGTGCATTGACTTATATATTGCCTTTTAGATTAGTCAGCTCTTTTGTATTTATGACTTTCTGTACTTAGTAGCTCCTGTATAGGTGATACCAAGTTTGGGGATTGGTTCTTGTGTTAGTTTTGTCTTCTTGGTTTCTTTTGGGCCTCTTTTGTATATTTTGTATTGCAATACTGATTTACGATATGGTCCATTCATTCATTTTTCTTCTCTTTCCACTGTTCATTCTGTTATTATTGGATTGTTGTCTTCCGCAAGTTTTATTTGGGTTTAGGCTTGTCCACTGGAGGGGTTATAGTGGATACCATCCTGGATCGATTTTCAGGTCGTGACAAAAATAAACAGAGTTTAAACATTGGTACAACCATCAACGCACAATAAGAAATAAGAAACAACGAGGTGTTCCTAAGAATGCCCTATAGCCTCTTAAAGATTGGATACGGATATCATCGTACCGATCTACAAGACTCGACTAAGAACTTGCTCCTGTCATGAACTGGTGAACCTAAAGCTCTGATACTATGTTGTCACAACCCAAAAAATGATCAATGATGGCATACACTACAACCCAGCGAGTGGACCATCCTAAATCCAAAATAAAACTTGTGGAAGACAATAATTTAATAATAACGATAATAAAAAGCGGGAAGAGAAATAGAATAACAGGAATCGACTATATCGTAAATTTATAATGTGATACAAAAAAAATCCCAAAACAGACCGACAATATAAACTAACATAAGAACCAGTCCCGGGACCTGGTGTCACCTATACAAGAGCTACTAAGTACTGAAAACTCATAAATACAAAAGAGCTGACTGATCCGAAAGACAAAATATACGCTAGTGCAAAAGAGGGAAAGCAGCAATTCTTTGAATACCAGGAGCTCACCACGATCTAAGTCTACGACAGCCAAGGGTGGCTCATACTAGGAGCTGCATCAGAAAAAGATGCAGAAGTGCAGCATAAATACCAAATACCAGGTACCCAGTAGACATCATAGATTGACCGAGCTCAAAAATGTCAATATATATATTAAAAAAAATAACATGATGAAACTAAACAGGAGATAGATAATGACTAAAAGTAACTAAACTACCAACAAAATGGGGCAACGACTATACAATTACACCAAAAAGTCACACAAACAGTCAACCAAAATAGACAAGTGCAATGCATATGTGGCCAATAGAAGATGGATCCAAAAGGTTTCAGAGTTGTCTCACCGGCAGTTCCGTGGACCCCTGAGGCAAACTATAGAACCCTATCGGAGCATGTCAATAGTAAGTATACCCTAAAATTCAATCTGCGAAGCGCTAAAGCTTAAGTAAAACCCAAAACGGAGTCTACGGGTCGCCGGAGATTATCAAAACATCCTTAAAAGGCAAAAATGGGACATTTTCCCTCCAAAACCAATTTCCATCAGTAAAATGTTTTAAACAAGTAATCCCACTCTAAAGGAGCTAAAATTCATCAGAAAGAGCAGTATAATAATAAAAAACATCTCCAAAATCTCTTTTATTTAACGGAAAAGGCTCAAAAATACCCCTAAACTATCTGAAATAGCTCACATTTACCCTTAAACTATATTACGGCTCAAAACTACCCTTTCCATAATACTATTGGGTGAAACATACCCTTCTAATTAACAAAAGTGTGTTAAGTGCCACATGGACGCCACATGGATGTCACGTAAGCGCAACAATTTCATCCATTTCCACGTAGACTAATAATAAGATTCCTAATCCCTAATTTTTCCCTCATTTCTCCATTTCCATTTGAAACGGTTCCACCCACCCAGCTTAGGCATGCTTAGGCAATTCTCCAGCTTTCTCTGACTATAGTCAACAAGCACCACCAATGAAGCACTAGTGAACCTTGATTCTCCAGGTGCTAAAGAAGCACCAATTTTCAGAGTTGTGTTAAGTTTGCAGATCTAGAGAGGAAGGATGAGAGAATATCTAAGAACTGACAATGTAACTGAATCTTATCATGGAGAACACCCGCGATAATGAGGGGAAGGGTTGGGTGAAATCGTTTCGAATGGAAATGTAGAAATGAGGGGGAAAATTAGGTATTAGGAATCTTATTATTAGTCTACGTGGAAATGGATGAAATCGTGGCGCTTACGTGGCATCCATGTGGCGTCCTTGTGGCATCCACATGGCACTTAACACCTTTTTGTTAGTTAAAGGGCATGTTTGACCCAATAGTATGACGGGAAGGGTAGTTTTGAGCCGGAATATCGTTTAAGGGTAAATTTGAGCTATTTTAGATAGTTTAGGGGTGTTTTTTAGCCTTTTCCATTTATTTAAAAACCCCGATGTAAATATGCCATGAATGTACCATGAAAATGGCATGAATTTGCTTTCACACCAAAATAGTTTGATCATCACCACAAGTCCACTCAAACCACACACACATCTAGGTAGAGAAGCTGTCACACCACCCAAAGATAATAACCTAGAACTCCCACTTCTTGCTCACGGCTTCAGGCACAACAGTTCAATAATCAATTACACATATAACTCAAGAATTCACAAAGACACACAAACCAATCCAAAAAAATGAAAAGCGCAAAAACCTAAGTTTCACGCCACCTACGAGAAATACTATGGATTCTAGGCAACAAACATAAGGACAAACCTAAACTAAGGATTTCTAGCTTAAACTTCCTAAACAATCCAACAATGGCCATAAATTGACCCAGGATCCAAGCTTAAACTAATCATAATATTTCAAACAAATCATATGATACTACTCAAAATATAATCAATATAAATGAGCCAGTTCTAGAAAAAAATTAGACATAGCCTACCTCAAAGACACAAACTGCACACGAATAATTACTGAGGCGCATTTCCCTACGGAGAGTTTCGAAATGGTGTTATGCTACCAACAGCGCCAAAGGAACACAAAAAAAAAATCACTGCAACACAAAAATCAACAAAGGAAATAAAAATGAACAAGAAAACTCATAATAGTAAAAATGGACCCATGCATAGAGTCCAAAAATCGACTGCATCATGAGGTCCTATGGAACTTGTGCCACTAAAATGGCCCCAAATCGAGCTTTGAACAAGTCAAATTAGCCCCACCATATATTTAGCTCAAAGGGTTTCAAATAGTGAATAAAAGAGAAATTCACATAAATTACCAAGGGAAATGGAAGATTCAACAAATCCGAAATGAGCCCATGAACTTCCTTGACGCAGTCCAACACGAATCACTCAATGCCGACACAAAAAACTCTCAAAATCCCCCAAAACCAAGTTAAAAATGGAAAAACTGGTTGCCTTCCTCTTTTAAAAAAACCACTGTCAGGCATTAAATTTCCCTTCGCGAATGCAGGGGCCTCCCCCTGAACATAAAGGTCAACCAAGTCGACCCTCAGCAAGCGCGGTGAGAGGTCCGCAATCGCGAGTGTATGGAAAGTCAACCCTTCGCGAATGCAGCTAGAGGCCCACAAATGTGAAGGCAAGGAGTTGACCCTCCGTGAACTCGACACAAGTCCCGAGAATGCGGAGGTTAGGGGGAATTGGTCTCAGCAAACCCGGCCAAGGGCCGCAATTGCGAAGAAGAAATTAGTGTTGCACTAGCAGCACAACATCAGCAAATAACCAAGGAAACCATGACCTCCAATCGGGTCCGCAACTCATTCGAACACTGTCAACATAAACCAAATATACTGCTAGATTCAAAAATGCATTCCTGACTCAATGGAATCGACAAAACAATCAACAGAGGCCGTCTCATCAAAATGTTGCCCAAAGTCAACAGTTACAAAGAAACACCAAACGAAATGCCAAAAGCCACAAAGTAATCCTGATAGCCTCGAGAACCAAACTAAAGGTCATTTTAGACCAAACTTTGTATTTTAGAGCTAACCAAACTGACATAATTCGATTTCGAGCGCGTTAACTAAGAAATTTAACTGAAGTCAAACTTTAAAGAAAAAAACTTAAAGGCTAAAATGCCTAATCTCACCAACTCCAAACGAAATCCCCAAAATTTGAACCGAACATCACACTAGACCATAATTCGTTCCAGAGCTGATGGAACTGATGAAATTCTATTCCGACATCAGAATCGCCGGATGTTGACTAAAGTTAACTCTTCAAGCATTAGGCCACCAAATTGAAAAACTCACACTAAACTCAACTGATTACCCCGAGAAGCACGCCACTCATCTATGTAAAACACAAAAGCTATAAAGAAGCGCTACGGAAAGGAGAAAAGTATTAAAAGCATACAAAAATACTGAAATGACCTCGAGGATCATTATAGAGTAGCTATGGATTTGAAAAGAAAAAGAGGGAAAGAAGAAGAGATCCACCTGGTGGAAGGAGGAAAATAATCAAACCCTAATTAAAAGGACTGAAAGCAACGACTAAAGGAAACAACAGTTAAATTTTTATGGTGAAAAAAAAAGATTGTTGAATTCTTAAATTTCTCATTTGAATAACATATTTTAATTAAATTTTAAAGGAAAGATGGAAAGAAATATGAAAAAAGATAAGAGGCAATTCATGATCAGTGAGGGCTGCCAATTCGGTGGGTCAAAGATATATATATATATATATATATACACCTTTTTTTTATTCATTGCAAGAAAGAATATATTCTTCATATAGAAATTGTGATAGTCTTATATTATATAAGATACAAGAAAAAATATAGAGTACATAAAAGTTAGTTAAAACGAATGTTTTATTCAATTAAAAGATGGTGTTCATTAGGTAGAGCTTTGGAATGAACTCTTGTTGAGAGTTTGTTGAGATATACACTTTTATTGGATTGTTATATCACAGAGGGGACAAGTAAAGAAGATTATTTCTAGATCGGTAAAAATTTACTGCATCAGACTTGAATATTGTTAAAGAGAGTGACATATTCACGCTCCAACCTAAAGATACTTTGTTTTATTGATTTTATATCTTTTGATTGTTCTTATATTTTCACCAACATAATATTTAAATTTACGATTTTTTTAGATTATTCTTCAAATATTGACATTTTTTTGGAGAGTGTATTGTGATATGGAGCAGGCACCTGAAATTTAAAACTGTGTTGACATCCACATCATTACATGCATTCTTCATCTATGTTGATTGATCATTTTTAGATGAGACATCCTTCTTCATACAATTAGGATAAATTTAGGAGTCGAAAGGGTGATTTTGGTGGTTTAAGGCGTTAAAAAAGTTCACTTTAAAATTCTAAGTATAAATTTCATACATTACATTTCAAATATTGAATCTGCACTGCATGCTATATTTTTCTACAAATATCAACTAGTAATTTAATTTGCACATGATAGTTTCGCCAACAAAAACTTTTCGCCGCATAAGGAAAGAAGAAAACAAAAAGAATTGGATAGAAACATGACAGAGTTTTGCGTTGTACTAGGGTATACAAAATCGAACCGAAAACCGAACCAAACCGTAAATCCAATCAAATCGAGAAAAAAAACCCGACTAGTGATTGATTTGACTTGGTTTGGTATTGAAAAAAACCCCCAACTATATTTGGGTTGGTTTGATTTTAACTAAAAAAAACCAACCCGAGACCAAACCAACCCGACATTATATATGTAATTTTAAAATTTTATTTTATACATAAAAATATTTACTTTGATATAATTTTTAAATATTTTTTATACTTTTTCATAGTTTTTATCTTTTAATATATT
>JAJOOD010071476.1:0-10682 GCA_029582525.1 Solanum tacnaense
CACAACCTGTTCTTATTCTTTGAAATACATCTATGAGCAGGATAGTATTTCTTCACAAAAAAATTTCCAGAATCTTTATCCAAGCTTGCAAAGATTTCTCATTTACACTTCCCTTCACATTTTACCCTAACTCTATGAGGTTCATTGGGCTTAAGCCTTAACTGAACCTTATGTTGAACAGCATAATCAGCAACAACATTTCTAAATTGTGTTGCACTCTCAAATATCATACCCAACTTAAAGAAAGAAACGGATGAAGAAGAATCATACCTCAATTTGTTGCTTTTTCTTCTTGCAGGTAAATCAACATCTGGTTGTGCTAGAACATCTAGCTCCTCATCACTATATTCACTTGGTTCATCTGATGAATCAATAAACACTTCATCACCTCCCAATTTCCCATTAAATTTGGCTGCCTTATTGGTGAAGATATTCTCAAATCCCTTATCTATGCCAACTTCTCCAAGCTCAACACCTTGATCCTTTGAGAGTTTTTTAGTTCTCTTTTTTTGCTTTGCAGCTTCATTTTTTTTGTCTTCCCTAAGTTTTTCTCTAAAAGCTCTCAATTCTTCATCAACTTCACTATCATCCTGATCTGGAACATCATCTAAGTTATCCTCTTCAAAGTTAAGAGAATCATCATTTTCTTCATCTAATGGTTGTTCAACTTCACCTTCCCCATTTATACCATGTTCAGTGTGTGAAACCCTAGAGCAATTTCCCAATTCTTGATTATTATTTTCAACAGAAAATGGTCCCAAAGTAGGTGTAGCAGTGGACCCCCCCTTTTTAACAGTCACATGCTTCAAAAACAACTTAAAAAATGACCCACTCCACAAATCTTTAACAAAGTTATATAGTTGGCTGTCACTTTCTATCTTGACAAAATTATGGGTAATAGGGTCTTCAGTAAAAAAAGCATCAACTTCATCATATCCAATGTCTTTTGCATACGATTTCAGTTCGGTCAAAGAGAAGTGGTCCTTATCTATGCTAAATACGATGTTTCCCAATTTCGACACATATTGACCTTTATAAATGCGACCTCCATGGTGAAAAATAGCTATAATATGACCCATATGTATAAAGCTGTAAGAAAATAACTATTTTACATTAATGGTGATAAAAAGATTCAACTTTGTATCAAAGATAAACTTTCAAAAGGGCAAATTTAGGCATACCTGAACAGATGAACATCAACTTCCCCAAAAATCTTGAACGATTTTCCCCCTTTGATTCCCAAATTTTGATTCACTTGCTGACCTAGGGTTTTCACTTTCACTTTGAGATGATTTTGAATTGTGTACGTGAAATGAACAGATGGAATGTTTTAACCCTTCTTTATTAATTGAAATTAATTAATTTATTTTTTAGTTCTAAAATTGACATGTAAAATGTTTAATTAGTTGGCAGTCATTGATTGGCTCACTAAAACACGTGGAAGCGTTTGCATTTCACGCACTTTGGTCCAAAAATCGCGGGTTTATTTATTAAAAGTCTGGATAGTTAAAGTGTCTATTTGTGCACTGTGAAAGTTGGAGGTCAAACTTAAAATTTGAAGCCAAGTTTAGGGTCTAATATATGTATTACGCCTAAAATATAATGTGCGTGAGTTTAGCGATTTTCTTCTTCTTTTTTTGTAATAGAAATTAGCACATTTTTCTTTATTTATTTTTTAAAATCAAATTGTATATAAATTGGCAAGATTACCGAAATATACAGATAAAAAAATCACAACAAAAAAGAACATATACTTATACAAATTATAGCCAAGTCAATTTAATATACAGATGCCAAATATATTCTTATACAAAGTATATTTACATATACAAATTACAGCCATATACAAATATTCAATTGACAAGCCTAACATAATAGACATATACTTATTCATATTGTATATAATATACAAACTAAATTATCACAACAAAACACGAGCCTGACTGAATTAATATGCAAGTTCACAAAAATTGAACCACAAAATATAAGATTATACATAACAGACTAAATCATATACATATTCTACGTATATACATATACAAAGAGTATATATATATAAACTACAACTACAAATAAATATATAATTGACAAGCATAACATAAAAGACTTAATTATACATATACAAACTAAACTATCAGAACTAAGGACGAACTTGTACTGTATATATATACAATTTCATTGTTCATTCATAGATTCAAATTAACGACAACAAATATGCAAATAAGAACAAACAATATAGATTAGTATCATAATATACAATACTGTAAATTAATGACTTTCAAAAAACAAATCTACTTTCAAAAATGAAGGATAAACAACAATATCTTCCACAACATTATAGAATCACAATTTTTTGCAGAAATAAACGGATGATCTTACTCGAATTCGAACAATACTTTCAAAAATGAAGGATAAATAACAATATCTTCCAGAACATTATACAAGCACAAATTTTCGCATAATTCAACGGTTGATCTTACTTGAATTCGAACAGTGATTGTGACTATATGAGTTAGAGTCGATTACATCTAAAAAATACAATTAGAATTGTTCATTCAATTGATGAATGTTTAAAAGCAAAAATGAGTTTCAATACACGAAGAACACCAATTTTGATCTTTAAAAAAAAGGTAAAATCCAAGCATTTTTCGGCATGAAATACATTTTAGCTCCTCTTGTTATCTCTAAAATTGATTTGATCTCGATTGCTTGAAGAGAATCACCAAAGCTTGATCGATGTGATTTATCCATTTACAATGGGGTCACTACCCAGTTACTACAATGGGGTCACTACCCAGTTACAATGGAGTCACTACTGATGAAGAAGTCGTAGAAGGAAAGAGATCTTTTTGCGTGAGTTTAGCGATTGTCTTCCTTTATTGTAACAAAATTTACAGTCTTTTATTAAATTTATTTAAAAAATAAAATTGTATATAGCTTCGAATGAATCCTGAAATATACAGATTAATAGCTCCATAACAAACATAAAATTTGCTATGGAACACAATTATGCAAACTATAGCTATAGTTATAGTATACACATAAGATTTTTATCTTTGCTATATCTAAAATTTCCTCTTGAAAAATCGCATAACTTTATGTTTCTTTTATAAATTAATGTTTGTGATTACAATCTTTCAAATTCACATAAATTATAAAGACTCTAGTACTAATTAATTAATATAATTCTTTCACATGATACATACAATCACTTCATGATGAGTAGAGTAGTCAAAAAAGGTCGGCCCAACCCCCACCCGACCCAAGCCTCACATGCCAAGAAATTTGAAGGGCTAGGGCAGACCGACCATTCATTTAGAAGGGCTTGAAAATGCTCAACCCAACCCTAGAAGGGTCGAGGGCTGGGGTGGGCTAGTCTTTCTTTTTTTTAAACTTAAAATTTTATAACATCAAGAAAATGAGAAGATTTTCAATACAAATATGACAAACAATGTTGTTGTTTCAATAACACTAGCAAAAAATCTAGTGTGATTAGCATGTATCTCGCATACTAGATACGCGAGTGAGATAAGAGAGTGACAAGCAAGATGGGAGGGAGGTGAGGGCGCGAGATTTGTCTATATATCCTAGATACATGCAAATCCACTTGGATAGAGTGTATCTAGAACAAATTAATCTAATTTTGAGTCCATATATTTTGCGATACATGTATCTTGACTTACCAAAATTTGGTAAGATTCATAATATTACGACATAACGTTCATTTAGGTAACTAGCTTATATACTAGTGAGATCATTGTAAGTTACCCTTAAGTAAAAAGTTTTGGCCCATGGTCCAACCCCGACCCGACCCCGATCAAGCCTCAAGGGCTAAGAGCTTATATGGGCCGCGCTTATAAACCATAGTTTTAAAATGGGCTTGAAAAATCATATCCCAACCCTACCCCAATAACGGGTTGGGTTGGGTTGGGTTGGCCCCATGCGTTAAGCCCATTTTGACGTCTCTAATGACGAACATAAGTGTTTTTTTGTTGTTGTATTTTTTGCAAAATTTAAAATGAGAAGTCTTTTTTACAAAATACAAAATATAAACTTATGAGTCAATTATATATAATAATAATAATAATAATAATAATAATAATAATGAAAAATCACGATTTGGAATCTCATAATTTTAAATCATGATGCCAATCACATGTCCAAATATTGATTTAAAATGATGATTTCATATCACAAGTCCAAACGTAAGCTAGGATTACAAGCCAACCCAACCTTAAAGGTAAGGTTTATAAAGCAGTGGTTCAAACCAACTAAATTGTATGAGACAAAATGTTGTTCGGTCAAAAACCGTTCAACAGATGAAAATAGCAAACAAGAGGATGTTGAGATGAATGTGTGGGGTACTACGAGAAATGAGATCACAAATGAAAGTATACGAGATAAGGTAAGAGTGAACTTCACAATGGACAAGATGAGAGATGTAAAATTGAGATGATTCAAATATGTGAAGAGAAGATGCACAAATATCCTAGTTAAGAGGGTAATAGGTTAATTACAATAGATGTAAGGAGAGTGGATATAGGTAGACCCGAGAAAAATTAGGAAAATGTGGCACACATACCCTTTCATATTCAATTATCGCGATAATTTTAAATTTTATGTAGAATAAAAAAACATTTCAAATTTTCAACTTTAGAACCTAAATAGAATTGCCACATTCGGATCCATGATCGTATCTTACTAACCCATAGTGAAAGACACTTATATTCATAAAAAAACTTTAAGGTTAATATATTATCTATTAATGGTTCGTTCGGCGACATCCAATAAAATTGGAACGATACAAAGAAAATTAGCCCCTACGCAAGAATGACACATACAAATCGAGAAATGGATCCCTACGCAAGGATGACATACACAAATAAAAAAATGATCCAATTTTTTTCTTATCTATTAATGCACACTCATAATATAATCCTTTCATATAATACACATAATTCATGTTTCATAATTTAATTTTACAGTTACACAGATATTTTACTTCTATAATATTATTTATCATACAAAATCAATAACTAAACTATGCTCCAAGATTGCATTATTATTCTTACAAAATACAAGTTAATAAGAAAAAAATAAATCCAAAGATATGACCCAAAATTAGTTCTATTTTGTATTATACTAGTCCTTTTTCCCCCAATTAGGACTGTGCTTCCGCCCAGACTGGTTTCCACATCCGTCTTCACCCTCGCAGAACCACGGGTCTGTTAGGGTTTACCCCTGAAATTGAGGTAAAGCTTACCTTCTCCTCTTTCTTTTTGCGTCCATAAAAACAGTTGCCATTGATTATCTTTAATTTTCATTTCTACCGTTTAGGTTTCTCTTTAATTGTTACAGAAACAGCAAACCTGAGGTGGATATACTTCCTTTTTGGGTTTCTCCGTCTTATCTTAGTCAGGTACATTTTTGTTTGACAAAAGTTAAAAGGAGGAGAATGATTTTTACTGTTACTTGAGAAAAATGATGATTTGACTGTTTTTATAGTATATTGATACTTTATTTGAGATGATTTAAATGGAGTGACATAGTAGGATTCATATAGCTCTTTCTTGGTATTGAGGCGTAGTTTCTTGTTCACTTGTTTGCGGTATTGAAATTACCAAAGCTCATTATATCCTAAATGGGAAGTGCAACAAACTACTTAGGAGTCGTTTGGTGTGAGACATAAGGTATAATAATCTCAAGGATAAAATGCAGAACTATTTTCCTGCATTTGGTTGGAGGATTATGCAGTCCTTTAGATTATTTATCCCACGATTTATACCTTAGTTATAGTATAAGTTATCCCATATACATGAAAGAATAACTTATCCAAGATAATTTATCATCCTGGGATAATTTGTTCCCAATCAAATTGCCCCTTAGAGTTTTCTGAAAGCAATCAAAAACACCCAAGGGTGTGTTCTGGTGGAAAATGAAGTGGGTGGAGAATCATGAGGGGGCTAAGGTTCAAATCCCAACGGAAGACAAAAAATGCCAGGCGATTTTTCCTATATGTTTGATTCACCATGGATAGAGTGGCCTGGTTTCTTGTGTTAGCGAGGAATAGCAGGTACCCAGTGTAATAGTTGAGGTGCGTGCAACGTGATCTTGACATCACCATCATTAAAAAAAAAGGAAAAAAACTAAAGAAAGCAACAACAAATTTGGTTACGCGAACAAGTTGGAATCCAGAAATATAAAGTTCAAAAAAACTAAAGAGAAGTCTTGATAAGCATGTAGGATAAACATTCTTCATTCTTCAGTCCTCCACTTTTGGGATTTTACTTTTCCTCGTGTTTGGAGCTGCATTTAACCTATTTGTGTGGCAACTTTGGTGGTTTGCCATAGTAATCACCTAAGCGATTTTGTGCTCCCATAAGAGTTGGTCAGTTCTTAAGAGATATATTGAAGACATTTGCTCATGGAATATAGTTGCATAGTGTTGCTGAGTGATTGACAGGCCCTGGGCTGATACTGACTTTTCAGCATGATTTTTAATCAAGTATATGTCTTCTCTTAATTCACCAGTAAGTAATAGTGAAACATAAAGAAGACGCTCCCTTATACAATAGTTATACAAGTTAAAAATTGGACCCATACATTTAAAAAAAAAAAGAGAAGAAAGATACCGGGGTCCAGCCTATCCTGCGATGTCCGAAGCCAATACCTTCTAATCATGCTACTCCTGACGAATTAACTATGTAGGTTGAATACTTTTTTCTGACAGATGAATTTGTTGGGTTATTTGATTAAATGTGATGTGTTACTCAGAGACCAGATAAAATTCTTAAATATTTGGCCAGTCCCTATGATTGCTTGGTTTCCTGATTGTTGATTTTTGGAACCTACTCTCTTTGATAAAATTCTTCATAAAATCGATTTCCTAATTCATATTTTTCATGTCAATCTGGTATTTGTCTGTTACCATTATCAAAAAAATGTTTATCTTGTATTTGCAGGGATGGGTGATGATGCTTTTGATGGCCCGCAATTGGCAGAAAAGTTGTCCAAGCTTAACAGTTCACAACAAAGCATAGAATGTATCCTTTTTGTTTGTGAAGATTATACTTCATGCATATATGCATATATTACATGGTTATATTTTGGGACAGAATTCATCTGTGACTAATTTGGGATCTGACTTGGTAGCAGGCGATTTCCTTTCTATTTCCATTGTTTATCTTTTAGTGGCATTGTTGTTAGCACTTAAATCCTAAAATCAATGTTCAAGTCCCAGCGTAGACAAAAAATACTAGGTGATTCTTTGCATCTATCCTAGCTTTGGTGGATAGAGTTATTTGGTACCTGTTGCTGGTGGGAGGTGGCAGGTATCCCATGGAATTAGTTGAGGTGTGAAAGTCACGGTCATTAAAAATAAAAAATAAAAATTCCTTAAATCAATGATCTCCTTGACTTAACTACTTGAGCTATTATATCAACTATTTATTATTTTTCTTTAGTGTAAATAATTATATTTGTATCTGCTCTAATTAAGATAAATTTAGAGACCTTCCTCTTGTTAAAAATTACCCTTAGCTTGTGAGTTTTTTTTTCTCTATTGTACATATGTAAACTCCATCTTAGTGGTACTTAACAAAGATAATATTTGGTACAAGTAAAAAGAGCTCTTGTTTCCTCTTGCCATATTGTATATAAAAAAGAGACAATTGATACATATATACTTCTCTTGTAAATTCTATGACTTATATCTTTTTCTTGAACGTACTACTTTCAAAAACACATCTTATTCTAAATGTAATTTGTTAATAGTGCTTAATTTCGGGTACTTGTTGCTGGTGGGAGATGGCAAGTATCCCGTGGAATTAGTCGAGGTGCACGAAAGTTGTCCCAGACACCACGATCATTTTAAAATAAATAGTGCTTAATTTCCGCAATGAATGCTTTTTGGTATTTGGGTATGTTCTTTTTAAAAATTAATATTAGTTAAACTTTGTGGTTATAATAAAATCAACTATTTACAGTTGAAGACATTTCAAATAAATAAAAGTATGCTTCTGCTAACAGCTTAATCTTTTAGATAATATGGTTACACAACTTTAACATGGTATTAGGACAGGTAGAGATCCTGTTTCGAGTCTCATCACCATCCCTTTTCAAAAATGAATTTCGACATACTTGATTGGTCGGGCTCGCACGTGAGTGGATGTGTTGAAGATATCCACACTCTTCAATCAACAAGATCAACATGCCATTATTAGTGTTTTGATTTTCTCTTTTTTCATTTCAAATATGCTAAATGCTATACTATAATTTCAGGTGATTTTTTTTTTTTTGGGTTGATAAACATTAACATTGTATTATATCTAGAACAGTTCTTAGGTAGTGGTGAAACCATATTTACAAAAGGGACTCTAGAATGCTTCTATCTCTATCTATACTGAATCAAGTACATCAGTATTAGACATAGACTCATTAGAGTATAACAGGTTACACCAAAAACAGAGCAGTAAGATAAAGTTAAGCTTGATCTTCTGCATTTCATTTTCTACACCTTCATAGCATCTGGAGTGCCTCTCCTTCCACACTCTCCACCAGATGCGTGCTAGGATGAGTTTTTTTTTTTGATGAAGTAATTAGTTCTATTGCAGGCATCAAGTAGATGCATAATAGTTACAAAAGCTTAGTTGCAAAACATCAGCTCTCCTTTACATTGTTAGTTAAGAGTCAGGGAGCTGACAAAGTTCAAAAATGAATCAGGGGAATCTAGAGGGGATAAATAAACCCAACTATACTAAAACATGAGGCAATTAGCTTTTAAAGATTGGTAGGTAGTTCATATTCCATCAAAGCATCTTCTATTCCTTTCATTTCAGATACTCCAAAAAATGGTTGCGGGTATCATCTTCCAGATTTTTTTTTTGATGATAAGGGAAACTCGTAGCCGCTACCTTTTGGGTGCGCATAGGGTAAAAACCCCGTTGCTATGCAATAACTCGCAAACCACACAGGAGAGGTAACCCGCACTAGGCAAGCTTGGTGCGACGAGCTCGACCCAGAAGGCAAACCCCTTGGTTTCGCTGGCAAGGGGTTTCGAACTTGAGACCTCCAACATTCTCTTGATGGTGCTATCAACTTTCTAGCAACTCCAGCTAATCAAAACAACCCTGATATTCTGAGGCATGACCCATTTGAGGCCAAAAGGAGCTAAAAACATACTCCATAAGTTTGCTGCTATTTGACATTGTAGAAATAAGTGGTTGTGTGTTTCTGCTTCCTTCATGCACATATAACATCTGGTAGCCATCTGAACCTTCATGCATGCTAGGATGAGTTTCCACCTACACCTATTTTCAGCTATTACTCCTACTTCATCCCAGCTTCTTAGAACTTCAGAAACCATGCCTAGCATGACCCATGTTAGGCTTTTAAGGTGAGCATACAAACCCTATAATTGATCATATGCCATCATCTGCGATATTAAATAAGATTCCTTTTCATGCCTTGTCCTAACAAACTTCCTTTTGGAAGTTGTTGAGAGTGCCTGTTTCGTTTATGACATGACACTGCGATTAGGTTGGTCAATGTTCTGGTTTTACTGACTTCACTTATCTGAGCACGTTCTACATTTTTCATCATCGTTGTCTTGAAATTAATGTGTGAATGCACCATAAAGAGATTTTCTTGATGATTGATTGTTGACAGCTAGCAGTAGGGGCTCTTGTCTAATATAGCACGAGAAGGTAAGTGTTTATTTTCCTACTTTGAAGTAGTAGAAAATGGTCCTACTTTCCCAATTTTCTTGCAATGTTCTGCTATTCTGGTCATGTTGTGACTCGAGAAAGGCAATCTAGGTGTATTCATTTTTCTTGTCTTATGTCCAGTAGCATCGGCCATTTACCCTACTTCTCTCCTGATTTGATCAAGTGGTCATGTTAGAGGTATAAACAATCATTGATAATTAAGTTATGAGATCCCACCAGTATTTGATCAAAAGTTGTAATCAAAAATATTTTTGTTCTCCTCTCAGTTCTCTTATTGTGATTTTTTAAAACTAGAGGACACGTGTCTCTACGTTTCGTTAAGTTATAGCAGAGTTCAATCTACTTAACCTTTTTATTTATTGATTAAGAGAAAATATAAAGATCATGCGAGAAGTATCAAGTGTTAATATTGATTGAGGGAATGAGTTTTTTTTGAAACTGGTAAGGTTGAATTCTTCAGCATTAAGGGTATGCTGGCTACCTCCAAAAAGGGATAATTACAGATTTCCTATCAAATCTATAATCTGGTCTAAATCATCTATACAAAGCTGTTTACACCAAAAAAGTAGAGATACTATACAATTCCATTTAACTTTGTGGATGGAATTGGATCTATCTTCAAAACATCTTCCATTTCTTTCTTTCCAGACTGACCACCATACACATGATGGTATTAGCTTCCACCATCTCTTTTGACTCTTACTGCCTCCCCTCCTAATCCAGCAGCTCAACAGATCTGATGTATGTTCTGGCATTGTCCAGTTCATGCTTGTGATGTTGAGAAACAAGTTCCAAATTTGAGCAGTAAACTTACAATGCAGGAAGAGATGGTTATTTGTTTCCCCTGTCAAGTTGCACAAAAAACACCTAGGAACCAGTTGTCTGCCTTTCTTTTGTAGAACTTCTTCTGTTAAACATGCTCTCTTTATCACTAACCAGGTGAAACACTTTACTTTT
>JAJOOD010071478.1:0-50260 GCA_029582525.1 Solanum tacnaense
AAAAAAAAAAAAAAAAAAAAAAAAAAGATGCCAAGGAATATTACATAGGTTAGTGGGAAGTTAACGCAAATTCCTTTAGTCACTTGGTTTTGGATATTAGCCGTTAGATTTTGATCCTACATTCGATAAAAAAAAATTGGTTAATGGTATAAATAGCTTTTCATTTATTAGTTGGGAGGATTTATGGAAATTCGAAGGAATATGACAGAATATTCCATGTAGGAATACAGTTCTCCGCAAATTAGGATTGAACTAAATCCTTGTACTACATAGGAGAATAAATCTAGATTTATGTGATGTAATATAGAAATTACATATTTATTTGTTTTTACAGTTTTCTTTATATTTTAGTCTATTTTAATTACTTCTCCTGGCTCCGTCTCATATTGTTTGTCCATATTTTCTCTTTACCTGCCACTTAAAAATCATAAATAAAAAATATTTAATATATTTTTTAGTATAAAAATTAAACAGGGGTAAATATGTACGGTTACAGCAGCAAGAAGGAACCTAATAAGAGAGCAAGTGGTGGTTCTAGATTAGGAGATATTCTAGCATAATTCCAATTGGTACTTTAACCGTGGTAGAGGCAAATGGCAATTATGATGATTTATAATTAAAATAAATAAATATATGAAAAAATTAAGAGCATGTTTTGTATGTGGTTGTCTTCTGGGTCAAGC
This sequence comes from Solanum tacnaense, assembly GCA_029582525.1. Classification (NCBI taxonomy): domain Eukaryota; kingdom Viridiplantae; phylum Streptophyta; class Magnoliopsida; order Solanales; family Solanaceae; genus Solanum; species Solanum tacnaense. The sequence continues at coordinate 684 of JAJOOD010071478.1, forward strand.
TTGTCGTATTCGGACTAATTGTCTAGTGCGGTTGTCCGGGTTATCTCTCTCATGTGATTTGTAAGCTATTGCATAGGAGCGGAGTTTTATCCTGTGTGCATCCAAAGAATAGCGAATGTGAATTTTCCTTCTTATTAAAATAAATAAAAAATAACAAATGTTGACTTATTCTGAAAAAAATTATATAAAAGCTTTACATAATTATTATGAAGCAATGCTAGGAAAAGATGATTTTTATGATTGAAGTTATATATATTCTATTACAGGATTTATCCATACAAATAATAGAGCACATACAAAAACTTTGAAATATTGCTTTTGAGCTCTAAAACGAAATTTATTTTTACAACAAGCTTTTAAATTTTTGTCATATGATTGTGATTTGTCATTACATGTAAGATTATCTCCACAGTAGAAAGAAACAAAATTTCAAGGGGACATCTGGAGAAATAAATTATGTAGTGATCAGTTTGTTGATTTAAAAGCATCCAGATTATTATTATTTTTGACACGTCCATCAGATAAAGGGCAATAGCATGAATATTTTTGCTTTTATTTTTCACTCATGTTGCCAGTTTCATTTGATTTTGTAATGCACCATTATCATGTGATATGTTCATAGATATTTACTTTTTATATATGGGTGGTGTAATGGTTTTGAACAATATCAATTATAAAAAGTCAACTACATGTAATTGTTATGTTATAAACAATGGCGGATGTAGAGTGCGTCCAGGGGGTCATCCGACCCCCCTCAGAAAAAAAATTACACTATATATATAAGATCATTTTTTTTGTGTACGTGTATATATTTAAAATTGAACCCCCTGAGCATATGTCAAAGGAGTAGCTCAATGGTTTATGGGGTTCAGGATTTCGCCTATATGTGAGCTTTGGGTCACAGGTTTGATTCCAGGCAACAACATTTTTTTAATTTGAACCCTCTGGATAGAATTCCTGCCTCCGCCACTGAGTGCGCGACAAGTACTCAAAGGTGGGCAGATATAGCAGATGAAGAGGAAGAGCAAGTAATTTCCCCTCCTGCGGAAAATAAATTGAGTCCAGCAGCTCCTGTTTTTGTGTCTAGTAGCGCCAAGTTAGTAACTCCCCGACAAGGTTTGTCATTATCAACAAATGTTGTTGCAATCTTTAGTGATCATTTGGTGAGTTGTAATATTGAAAAATTGGTATCTCTTACACCTATTAACACTAACAAACAACTACAAGTTGGTTGTAGTAGTACTTTGTCCCCAAATAAATTTGCTAACCTAGATGATGAGGACATTTCTCAGGAAGGTGAGGAAGAGGAAGAGGAAGAGGAAATGCTGGATTATTGTTTTGCAAGTGCAGCTAGCAATGCTGATATTTCTCCTAGGCAACAACGCAACAACAAAATGAAGCATGGAAGAAAGCATAGTTGAGATGGTAAAGTGACAGAGGAGTTTGTTCCAAGGCACCTACCTATGCGACTGCCGAAACAGAATCATATGACAGTGTCAACAACTTTAACAAGATCCAACAAAGCCAAGAAGTGATGAACTATCAAGTATTATTAGACAGATTTGAAGAAGAAGACAAGAGAAACATACTTCATGTCCCTTTAGAAGGCCAGTCTATCTTTTTTAGTTCATACATTTGTGAAAGGAAGTTTGAGGTTGATAACTCAACTTTCTCCTTGGCTTTTATGATTTTTCGTTACTTAAGAATCATCACTTGTAATATCATCATAGAGTGTATTATAAACTCTATGAGGATAATAGAATATCTAGTTCTCTCTAGCTCATATTTTCTTCATGGTTGTTAATTAGTAGAAGTTAGGTGTCTCATTAGGATTGGTAAGGTAAGGCCTAGCCTCCGTTGCTTGTACTTATTCCTATTGAGATTTTTTATGTTTATTATTAATAAAAAAAACCACTAGACCACTGTCTAGTGGTATAAAAAAAAAAACTTTTCTAGATAATTTTTTAAAATTGAGTGTTTTTTTTTGAGATATTATCTCAAATTTTTCACTACTCAAAAGAAAGAAATTTTATTGTGAAGGAAGGTGCGTTCTAATGGTGGTTATATAAACTCTTCAACTAATCCGGAGTTATTAGAGTCACACGACATTATTCGATTGTTGTATTTTGAATAGAATAAATCCAGAGTTGTATATACTACTGGCACTACACAAAAGATGATCCTTAGCGGCATTCAATTAGTGGCAATAGCTTAATTGCCGCTAAATATGTATTTTTAGCGGCAATTAACACTCTTTGTAAATGTCCCTAGAGCCTATAGCGACATTGTATCTGATGACATTTAACTTATGTTGGTAAAAGTTTTAGCACTCTTTGTTAATGTATATATATTTATTGCCGCTAAAAGTTATTTTTATTATAGTCTAGATCGATTAAATTAAATTCAAATCTCCTTGAAGAGAGCGAAATTTATATGTCTCGCCCTCAATATTATTTTATTTATTTTTACCATTTTATTTTTCCAACTACAATTTACAATAATATGTGGTAATACAGAAACACAATTTGAGTGGGCTGGAATTAAGAGAGCCTAGGTAAATATAAGCAATTCTTGGCAGTTGAAATGATCTAATTAAGGAGATGATTAATAATTTCAGCAAAACACGCATCCTCTTTGCACCTTACCTACCAATTACCATCGGAAGGCATAAATATTGTAAGATTATTCAATAAAAACAAGTATAGTGTTATAAAATAATTACTTATCAAACTAAGATTAGCACACTAAAAGAAGAACAATAGAGAGAGTAATGTACTGCATTTATTCCTTCATTCGTTATCTCATTCAAATGAAGTACAACGCCTTTATATAGGCAATGTGAAATGGGCAGTGAATGGCTGACACAAGCCATCCACTACTTTGCACAAGCTGTGCACAATTTTCACAATTTCAACACTCCAATACACCTACTATCCATATACCATATTGTGACATCCACTCGTTCACAATACTCCCCCTTGGATGTCTATGCCTAACTAAAGAAACTTTAGGGAAGGAAAATGAGTACATATATCTTTAAATACGCATTTGCTTGTTGCCTCATTAAAAACGTTGCTAGGAAAATCCAATGGGACACAACCTAGACTAAGGAAAAAAGAGTACAACGCGTATTCTACTCCTCCTGATGAAGACCATGATTTATATTGTTAAGTCTTCGCATTCCAATTTTGTGTACCATCTTCTCAAGAGTTGAGGCTGATAAAGATTTGGTGAATCAATCTGCTGGATTATCACTTGAACGGATTTGTTGTACATCAATATCACCATTTTTTTGGAGATCATGTGTGAAGAATAATTTTGGTGAAATGTGCTTCGTTCTATCTCCTTTTATGAAGCCTCCTCTTAATTGAGCTATGCATGCATCATTATCTTCAAAGAGCACTGTGGGTACCTTGACATCACATTCAAACCACATCTTTCTTTGATAAAATGTATCACTGATCTCAACCATACACATTCTCTACTTGCTTCATGAATGGCTATTATCTCAGCATGATTTGAAGAAGTAGCGACAATGGACTGCTTCGTAGATCGCCATGATATAGCAGTACCTCCGTATGTGAACAGATATCTTGTTTGAGATCGAGCTTTATGTGGGTCAGATAAATAACCCGCATCTGCATGACCAACAAGATCTGCACTATCTTTGTTAGTATAAAACAGACCCATATCACTAGTCCTCTTTAGATATCGCAATATATGTTTAACTCCATTATAATGTCTTCGTGTAGGGGAAGAACTAGATCTTGCTAATAAATTAACAGAAAATGCTATGTCAGGTCTCGTAGCATTAGCAAGATACATAAGTGCGCCAATTGCACTAAGATAAGGTACTTCAGGACCAAGAGGTTCCTCATTCTCTTCTTGAGGTCAGAATGGATCTTTACTCACTTCAAGTGATCAGACAACCATTGGAGTACTTAATGGATGTGCTTTGTCCATGTAAAATCGTTTCAAGATTTTCTCAGTATAGGTAGATTGATGGATGAAGACCCCGTCTGCTAAATGTTCTAATTGTAGACCAAGACAAAGTTTTGTCTTTCCAAGGTCTTTCATCTCAAATTCTTTCTTTAGATATTCAATTGCCTTTTGGACCTCTTCTTGAGTTCCAATGAGATTAATGTCATCAACATAAACAACAAGAATAACATACCTCGATGTTGTTTTCTTAATAAAAATACAAGGACAAATGACATCGTTTATATAATCTTGTTTTATCAAGTACTCACTTAGGCGATTATACCACATGCGACCCGATTGTTTTAAGCCGTACAATGACTTTTGTAATCTGATTGAGCACATTTCTCGAGATTTTGAACTATATGCTTCAGGCATTTTAAGTCCTTACGGAACTTTCATATAAATTTCATTATCAAGTGAACTGTAAAGATAAGCTGTAACCACATCCATTAGATGTATTTCAAGATTTTCATGTATAGCTAAACCGATGAGATATGAAAAGTTATTGCACCCATAACCGGTGAATATGTTTCTTCATAGTTGATACCGGGTCGTTGAGAGAATCCTTGTGCAACAGGCGAGTTTGTGATCCAGAAGCCATGACACTTGTAGATGGTCCTTTTGGGACGTCAATTTGGATAGGCACATTTACTGCAGGAATATGTGACTTTGTTATCCTTTTCAAATCAGTAAGTGTGTCTGGCATTTGTTTTGCTATGTTTTGCAAATGAATGATCTTCTGGATCTCTTGTTCACACATAGGGGAACGTGGATCAAAATTAGATAATGATGAAACTTTTCATGCAATTTCATTATTAAGTTCCTTTTTCTCTCCCCCTAATTGCGAAAAACTTGTTTCATCAAATCGGCAATCTGCAAATCTTGCAGTGAATAAATCTCCCGTCAATGGCTCAAGGTAGCGAATTATAGAGGGTGAATCAAACCCAACATATATGCCTAGCCTTCTTTGGGGGCCCATCTTAGTGCGCTGAGGTGGTGCTACTGGCACATATACAGCACATCCAAAAATTCGTAGATGAGCAATATTTGGTTCATGACCAAATACCAATTGTGACAGAGAGTATTTATTATAATGATTCAGTCTGAGACGAACAAGGGATGCTGCATGTAAGATAGGATGACCCCAAATAGTAATGGGCAACTTAGTTTTCATAAGTAGAGGTCTTGCTATCAATTGTAAGCGCTTAATAAATGACTGAGCAATGCCATTTTGAGTATGAACATGAGCTATTATCTTATTTGGGGCCATTCTTTTCGATACTAGTAAATGATTTGTTTTCTCCTTAAACTACTCATTCTTTTCAAAATATGAGGTTAAGGTTCAATCTTGGAATTCTATTCAGAAGTTGGGGTGCCCTTAAAATGGCACCTCTGCTTGGCCTGAAACTCTAGTTAAAAACTATGAGGTATTCCCATGTACTACATGGGGAAAAAAAATTCATAAGCTTTTATGAATGTCATTAAAATAAGTGTACCTTCATTCATCTGGTAGTTGAAGCAATGAAGACACCGTATAAGTCTCTATATCCATGTGTATCAATAGTTTTTATCCTTTTCACTATACATCATTGCCTAGTTAATTCTATAACCCTTCGAATACCATATGGCTCCCCTTCAAAAATCATAAGTCTAGCTTAGGTCTATCACCTTATGACTACTCTACTCTTTTATTTAAGGGATAAGGGTCTGAAAAATATCCCAACTTTGGTCGAATTTGCTGTTGCGATACTAAACTTTCATGAGGACCTATTACCTCCATAGACTATTTAATAGTGTATTTTTTACCTCCTGAACTATTTAATAGTGTATTTTAAAGGTATATATGAATAAGGGTGCATTCTGTCAAATCTAGACACTTAAGCTTACTCACGAGGTTCTCTCAAGCCCCTCTGCAGTCCTATGACTTCCTGAACTATTTTTCTTAGAGCAACTCATCGAAAAGGATCTGAGCTTTGCTTTTCAACTAACTTTAGTATGAGGAATAGTCGAATAGATCTGAGAAACACACGAGTTTGGATAAGTTCCCTATGACACAGTTCTATTGCACAATTTGGAGTATGAAAGAAGATAAACTTTTCTTAAATGTATGTAGGCCCTCATTTATAGAAGTGGGGCCTTACAACCATAAATAGATCCTACTGACACGACTTCATAGAAATCCTAGGACACTTGAAACCTGACTCTGATACCAAGTTTGCTAGGCCTCGAGCCTACACCCTGGATATGGCTACACTTGAGAACCATTGGTGGTCCCCAAGCGAACCCTTGGTCTTGCTGACTACTTAGCGGAAGACTCACTCAAGTGATAATAAACATAAAAACAAATTTTAGAACATTTAAAATCTAAGTAAATACTCAACTCCAAATGTCTGTAAAATACGCAACGACATACATATAATAAATGTGAAGTCCTCAGGAATGCAAGGAGGCTCACCCAAGCTATCTCAAGTGTAAAGTGATCTCAATAAAGCACATGTTGATGACCCTGAACACAAATATCTGCATCATAAAAAATGCAGGTCAAATAACATCATTTCATTGAATGCACGAATATGTAATATAGCCAAGGCTAAATAGCAGAATGAAAGGGCTACAATAGATAATAATGTACTCAAGCTGAATGTAAAGAAATAAAGGAGTTAAATCATTTAAAATGTTATAAAATTACTTACTCATCTCTGAACTTAACATAATATGTGTTATATGAAATACACTTAAACTCTATTAGGAGATTCTCTAACTGACAACCATCAATAGACCTATGTGATGATACATCGTCTCGCCCATGCTGCCAGAACTGTCCTATACCTTGCGGAGATATAGGACACCTCAACTAAGTGGATCCACGAAGTTGTGCCTAAGGGCACTAATGATTCATCCAAAAAGTATGATCCTTTACCCTTGATGGCATACATGGTTTATGAGAATTTTGAGTTGTCTGAACTCATCCCCATATCAGTGCTCAATACTACTCCCAATAATATACATATACTCGTGCTCAAATGTATAAAACATACTCTTTCTCTATTTTGAAATAATTGCTCAAACTATCCTTTTAAAATAGGTGACTACTCTGAAATAACTCTAAACTCATAAAATTTTTTAGAAACCAAAGTTTCTCTTTTCTCAAAAGAAATAATACTCTCTTTCTTCATGAAAAAATGAAACAGTTGGGAAATACTTAGTTCCATTATACTCTTTCTCAAACTCCTTTTCACTTCCTCAAAAAACTCAGTTTAAAGCATAAATGTTGGCTTTAAAATATTTTCAAGTTTTATTACTCAAAATAGGGTTCATGCTAAAATATAAACATGAAAGAATCAACTTAAGAATCTCAATAACAGTATATAAAACTCAATTCTCTGAACTAAAGAACTCAGAACTCGACGATACTACTCATCTCAAGAATACTCAATTCATTAGGGTCATGCTGAAATATAGACATTAGTGAATCAACTCAAGAATCTTAAATGCATAACATGTAGCAATTCAATAATTAGGAATATAAATTCAAAAAAGAATCTGGAACTCAAAATTAACTCATCTCAAGAACTCGAATATAAGGATAGAATCCTAGATTACTCGTGTACTGATTTGAATATAGATGTAGAGTGTGAGGACGAATTAGTCCACCACTATGATAGCCTTACATACCTCGAAGCACCAAGTTCTTGGAAAAATCGACAAAACTCGAAGAATGCTTGAAACGATAGCTTTTCTACTCTTGGAACCTTGCTCTAATGACTTGAAGTGTTAATGAACGTAAAAGATTTGATTAACACTTTCTAAGCTCTTAATTAGGTGTAATACGTCATGGTTTAGGCTTATAATAGGGGTTAAAATGACGTAGTTTATGTACCAAAGACATATGGAAAAACCAAAATGAACCAGCTTAAAAAACTATCGAGGTGCCTTAAAAGAGAGGTTTCACTGACCATTTCAGGCTTCACAGGCCATATAGCCAGCCATGAAACTTCACTTGCCTTATAAGGCTTCACTAAAATGAGATTGGCCTTTTACTCCAAACTTGAAATGAGGCAAACTTGGTGGCGTTGGAAAGAGGACTCAAAGACCTTTAATGTGATAGGTCATGAGGCACATAATTCATTATGTTATGAGAGGTATGATCTTTTGAAGTTGACCTATATAGAATCTTATGTCAAAACTTAATCGATAAAGAAGCTTTCAACTCAACTTTGTGCTAGGGGTTCTAGTGACTTTAATTGATATCCAAAATCATTCCCATACTAAAAAAATTTACTTTAGCATCTAAGAGAAATTAAGAATCACTCGATACGACCTTATACAGAATTCAAGAATGGTTTGGGGCTTAACTTAGAAATTTTGGGGTGTTACAGGTGTCATTGTATTTTGGCTTCGCTTTAGCTACGGCTATAACTTCGACTTTGAAAAATGATTGATTGAGAGATTATTTTTGGGAAAACATTTTATTTAATTAGTTTCTAATTATTTAATTATTAATTTTAGTCAACCCAAACAACCCCATTTCCATCACGCCCCGAGGCAACCCCCTTGACATAAACACGGGACCTAGGATCACGAGTGACCCTAAGCTAACCCTAATATGGCATATCATAAGCATACTAAAACATTAATGAATAAAAAAATACGATGTGGAAGCTTTAAAGCATAATTAGTTGAAAGTGGGGAATACCCAATAGTAATTTGAATAAATAAATACTAAGCAAGAGTTTAAGATACTGAACTATAACTCAAATACTAAAGCTGAATCTGTCTAAGTCTGAAATAAGCCTCTAACTGACTAGAGATGCTAGGACATGCCCTCAGCTAACTCTAGTAAAACTGAAACTAAAATGAAAGACTGAAATATAAAGAACATGTCTATCCCCCTCGAAGAATGAGGACTCACCACTGATACTGCTTAATACGAATCAGGAACAAATCTACACATTATCTGGATGTTGAGGACCTGAACCTACATCACGAAAAGATGTAGCACAGAGTACGCGTCGGTACTTGAAAGGTACTGAGCATGCAAGATGGGATAAAGCTGAACAAACATATAGTTGAACAAAGCATACTTAACAATGATATAATCTGAACATGATAAAGATACTAAGATATATTGAATATGAACTAACTTAATGCAATGACCAAGGACATAACACGCTGAAACTGAATTCTGAATTATAATTGGGAACCTAGTCAATGTACTAGAATCTGATTGTGCGAGCTACTATTTACCGACATAAAACCACATGAGGTAAATGTGGAGTTTGATGTATACGCCCCATCAAGAGGACCCAATATACCTTGTCAACGGTATAGAGGCATGACTGGCGTGATCACTAAATATGATTCCCACAGAGGGGACTTAAAAACCTATGGGGGCACATAGTTCTGGGACTATGAGGGTGACTGACTCTAGTCTAACTCAGTGTTAAGTCTACTCCCAACTAGAAATGTGTACAATACAACATAACTGAAATATACTGAATACCTCGATATTCTGACATGCTAACTTAAAATGCAACATTAAATAATGATAATGCAACATTGAAAACTGAGGCATGTATATTTGTTTATCTTTCCTAGCTAGTGCAACTAAACGAATCTACATTACTAGGGTTCTGAAAGTCATGCAAGAACTAAGCTACATTGTTACGAAAACATAATAATATGATTAGGAATATCCTAACAGCTAAATCACAACAATTGTCTAAAGTTCTAGAAACCCTAGGTCTAAGCAATATTTAAGAAATCAAGATTCTGACTAAAATCTAGGGACCTAGAGGATGAAAGGAATCCACCAGTGAAATCCCACATACATGGTGAAGAATTTCACGGAGAAATCTTTCAATTTCAGGGCTAGAACTGACAAAAACCTATTGTATTCTTGGAGAGTGCTTGGTCGACTGTTTTTTCTTCTCTTTCTCTATGTTTTGCTTGATTTTGGTGAATGATCGATTAGGGTAGGTTTTGACTAAGTTACTAAGCTTAAACTGACAAAAACTACATAGTTTAGGTGTCCAACGCATAGAGGAAAAGACCAAAACAACCTTACTTAAAATCTAACGAGGGTTGACCACATGCCCTATGACGGGCCATCACAGGGACTACAGATCATAAAGTGGGTCATGGTCCTTGGCCAGTAGCTACTAGTTCTGGGTGGTTCGACCACGAACCCTACCACGGCTCGTGTGAAGGACCATGGACTGTGAAGGTTGATGTGGTTCTTCACTTGGGTTGGTGGTCTGCTGGCTCAGGTTCACGGACCCTCCCACGGCTCGTCATCAAGACTACGGCCCGTGGAGGGCTCTGTGGTCTAATGCCTATGATGGGGAGGTTCTTTTTAGCTTACATGAGCCTTCCCATGGATCGTGAGGGTGGTCCACAGCCCGTGAAGGCTCCCGTGGTCCACCTCTTTTGGGTTGGGTGTGAACCACAGACAGGTCAACGGACCGTGGTTCCTTTCACGGTTAGTGAACCCTGTCGTGGTTCACCTACCTTTGCTGGTTTTCTGCTGTAAGTTCTAAGTTTGATTTCAGAGGTGTTACAATATCTCCCCCTTAGGAACGTTCGTCCTCGAATGAAGCCTAAGCTAGCTGAGTATGGAGGGAAAGAGTTGCAACCCTAGCATTAAGTACTAGAAATTGATTTATGACTGAACTGAGTTCCAAGAACATGCAAATACACTGAAAATGCAAGACTAACTAAAAGAACATGATACCAAGACTGAATTTACACAAGAGTAAACTTGGAGACTGTAGAGGAACTATTACCGAAAGTTGAAACGGAATCGAAAGGAAAGAGATGAGGATATTTGGCCTTCAAGGCTACTTCTGCTTCCCAAGTAGCTCCCTCTACTAACTGGCTCCTCCACAAAACTTTAACTGAATCAACTTCTTTATTTGTCAACCTTCAAACTTGACGATCAATAATTTCTACAGGCACCTCCTCATAAGTGAGGCTATTCTTCACAGCCACACTCTCTAAAGGTACTATGGATGCTGGATCGCCCACACATTTTATCAACAAGAAAATGTGAAAGACTAGATACACTGCTGCTAAATCTGCTGGCGAATCTAACTCATACGCCGCTTTACCAACCCTTTGCAAGATCATGTAAGGGCCTACATATCTAGGATCGAGCTTCCCTTTTTTGTCAAATCTCATCACCGCCTTCATAGGTGGCACTTTCAGGAAAACCCAATCATGGATTTGGAACTCCTTTCTCCTTACATCTGCATAGGACTTATGACGACTTTGGGCTGTCTTAAGTTTATCCCTGATGAGCTGAACTTTTTCCATAGCATTATGAACCGAATCTGGCCCTATTAAGGTTGCTTCACCTACTTCAAACCAACCAACTAGAGATCTGCAACTACGCCCATAGAATGCCTCATAAAGGGCTATCTGAATGCGGGAATGGTAGATATTATTGTAGGCAAACTCTACAAGAGGAAGGTGATCATCCCAACTTCCCTTGATGTCGATCATGCAAGCTCTCAACATGTCCTCTAAGGTCTGAATGGTACGTTCTGCCTGACCATCCGTCTGTGGATGAAATACTGTACTGAGGTTAACCTGGGTACCAAGACCCTTCTGAAATGATTTCTAGAAATGAGAGGTAAACTGAGGACCTCTATCTAAGATGATAGATAAAGGAACCCTATGCAGCCTGACTATCTCATTAATGTAAAACCTAGCGTAGTCCTTTGCCGAATCTGTAGTCTTAACAGCCAAAAAGTGAGCGGACTTAGTAATTCTGTTTACTATTACTCCGATGGAGTCGTGTTGTCTGCAAAGACGAGGTAAACCTATAAAAAGTCCATGTTGATCACTTCCCACTTCCATGTAGGAATGTTGATCTCTTGAGTCGTACCTCCTGGTTTATGACGTTCTACCTTTACCTATTGATAATTGGGGAATTTAACCACAAAATCGTCTATAACCTTCTTCATGCCATTCCACCAAAAGACTTCCCACAGATTACGGTACATCTTGGTGGCACCTGGATGAATAGAATACCTAGAGTTATGGGCTTCTATAAGGATCTGCTATCTCAACTCACCCACCTAAGGAACACATAAACGACCCTGGTAGCGAAGCACACCATCTCCCCCTTAGGAGAAAACCTCAACTTTCTGCTGATGAACTGCACCCTTCAATTGAAGCAATATAGGATCACTATCTTTTATTTCCTTAACCCCCACTACCAATGAAGATTCTGAGCCATTCTGAACGGTCACACCACCATCTGATATGTTCATAAGACAAACTCGTAAGCGAACAAGCCGGTGAACATCTTTTGATAATTCCTTCCTTTCTTCCTCAACATGCACTACACTACCCATTGATAGTCTACTAAGAGCATCAACTACTACATTGGCCTTACGAGGATGGTAAAGAATATTCATATCATAGTTCTTGAGGATTTCGAGCTATCTCCTCTGGCGAAGATTCAACTCTTTTTGGGTGAACACATACTAAAGGCTTTTATGGTCTGTGAACGCATATACTTGAACACCATAGAAGTAATGTCTCCAAATCATTTAGGCAAATACTACGGCTGCATGATCGAGGTCATGAGTCAGATAGTTCTTTTCATGCACCTTAAGCTGTCTAGAAGCATTAACTATAACCTTGCCTCGCTGCATCAACACACAACCTATGCCGACTCTGGATGCATCACAGTAGATCACATAACCATCTGAACCCTCTGGTAGAATCAAAGTAGGAGTTGTAGTCAAGCTAGTATTCACTTCTATGATGCTTTTCTCACACTCATCTCACCATTGAAACTTAACCTTTTTCTGAGTCAACTTAGTCAATGGAGAAGCTATGGATGAAAATCCTTCCATAAACCTTTTGTAATAACCAGCTAGACCCAAGAAACTTCTAATATTTTTAGGAGAGGTGGGTCTGGGCCATTGCTTTAAAGCCTCTATTTTCTGAGAATCTACTCTGATCCCTTCGCTAGATACTATATGCCCAAGGAAAGCAACTGGTTATAACGAAAACTCACATATACTAAACTTAGCGAATAACTAGCGATCTTTGAGAGTTTGCAAGACAACTCTCAAATGAGTCGGATGTTCTTCCTCATTCCTAGAGGAAATGAGAATATCATCAATAAAGATGATAACAAACAAGTCCAAAAAATGCTTGAACACCTTGTTCATCAAATTCATGATAGTTGCAGGAGCATTGGTAAGTCCAAATGACATAACTACAAATTCATAATGACCATACTGAGTTCTGATAGATTGTATTGAATATGTATATGTATATAATGGTATCCCTTATGCTCACTAGTTTTGATTATTGTCTACCATGTTATAGCCTATGTTTTATCATGATGTCTCTTGTCTTATGCTTATGATTTGTGTTTTCACACTATCTTCAAAATGATGGTTTAAACTAGCAAAGTGCATGCATTCAACTAAAATGTACCTTTTAGAATGTTTTCAATGTTTTTATGCATGGCTATCATACTTAGTGCATTTTTGTACTAACCCATATTCTACATTTTCCCCAAGTGCAGGGTCAGATTCTTAAGGCGATCTTCATTTGTTCCAGCTTAGATTCGACTATTCTCCTTTCTTGTGGTGAGTCCTCAAGAGTCGAGGACGGTTGTTTCATTTTGAGTTTCATATGTAGTTTTTCCTTTCGAATTATATTGTAAGGGCTGTGACCCTATTTTATTCACGGATTGTAATAGATGGCTAATTAAGCCAAGTCTAGACTTCCGCTTTGCTTTCATGAAAAACTTTTTAAGACTTGAAATGTGTTTTACTCCGTATTGTTCTAATGCTTTATCTTATGATATACTAAGTGGCTTACATGGTACCTTTCGAGGTTCTATGTGCCATGTTACATCTAGGGGGTACCCTGGCTCATAAAAAACTAGGTAATCCGAGCACAATGTTTAGAATTATTCTAGGATGATGTCTTATAAGCCACGCCTAGTAGAGTCTTGTTTATAATGTGTAGCATGCCATATTTATGAATGAGAGGCTATAAGATGTTTAGGAAACTACACTTATTTTATTAATCTTAAGTCATGCCATAAATTTTAGCTCTATAAAAGTCTCTCTCCTAATCCTTCCCTTGTGTCTCCAGGATATGACTACACCAAGGGCTAACGCTAGAAGAATATAGGGTGACAATGTGAATGAAGAAGCTCCTCAAAGTAATCAAGCTCGTTAAGTAAGCCAATCTTTGGTTGATCCCGTGGTTGAGAATGTGACCCATGCGCAGTTTAGGTCTACTATCCAAATGTTGGCCCAAGCTATGACAACTCAAGCTTAAGCTATAACTACTCAAGCTCAAACGGCGACAACTTAGGCTAATAGAGATGTTGGGACTCATGTGAACCCTACCATGAATTCCGTGGCTTCTAGATTGAGGGATTTTGTAAGAATGAACCCTCCTGAGTTTCTTGGTTCCAAAGTGGAGGAGGATCCTCAAGAATTTGTGGAAGAGGTTTATAAAATACTTGATGCCATAGGGGTGACTTCGGTAGAGAAAGCGGAGTTAGCCACTTACCAATTGAAAAGTGTTGCACAATAGGAGCAGGTCCCATAGATTATGAGGAGTATAAGAAGGCATTTCTTGATAGGTTCTTTCCCTGAGAGTTGAGGGAAGCTAAGGTGGAAAAATTCATTAACCTTCAGCAAGGTAGCATGAGTGTTAGGGAGTATGCCTTGAAATTTACCCAACTATACAAGTATGCTCCATCTATGGTGGCAGATTCGATGGACGAGATGAGTAGGTTTTTGACGGGTGTGTCCGACTTGGTTTAAGAAGAATGTCGCACGTCAATGCTCCATCATGACATGGATATCTAAAGGCTTATGGTGTACGCTTAACAAATCGAGGAGTCAAAACTAAAAAAATAAAATAGAAAGGTGAAAAGAGCTACGACCGTTGATGGGAACTTCTCCAATGCTAAGTCCGATGAACAAGGTCAACCAAGGTTCAAACAAAGGTTCTCCAACCAAGTTTCCTCAAATTATTCCTTAAGGGTCAACAAGGATAGGGTGTCAAACCCTAAAATTCAAGGGGAAAATGGAGGCGGTTCTTCTTTTGAAAGATCTGCATGTGCCAAATGTGGGAAGCAACATGTGGGTAAGTGCCTAGCTGGCACAGATGGGTGGTGCTTTGGGTGTGGAAAGATTGGTCACAAGATGAGAGATTACCCCGTACTCATGGAAAAAAGGAGAGAGGCCAAGCAAGCTTCTCTTAGTGGCCCAAATCCCAATACTCCAAATTATAGTCATTTTTATGCACTCCGATCTAAAAAGGACCAAGAAGGTTCTACAGATGAAGACACTGGTTTTTTGATAGTTTCCATATAGATCTAAATGTTTTATTATATCCCGATGTTACTTGTTAGACTTAATTGTAGTTCTTGGTAAGGCTTGTATGCATTGTTTTGAGACCCCTAATGATTTTAGAATCCGGTGTGGTTAGCATGAGTCTTTGGTTATGTTTGTTGGGTTTGCTTGAAAGAAGTGGTACTTGAAGAATTAATAGGGGTATCCACTCAAGGGGGAGATTGTGTGTGCATGGATAAGTAAGGTTGTGAAGTGTCCCGATATCCTTTTCTCTTTCTTTCTACTCCTACTCTAACTTGAGACAAAGAATTTCTCTTCATTGGTATGATGTTTTGGAGTTATGTATGATTTATGTGTTTCCATGATTTCCTTGTATTATGCATGATCTTGATGAAATTCATGTTTAGTAAGAGAATGAGTTTTTATGATTGAAGTTCCTCATGTCAGTGCATTATGTATGAGTTGCCTATTTGACTTCATGAGATGAATTGATGAACATGCTTCTGTATGCTTTTGAGAGTAATTACTTATCAGCTCCATGATATTGTGTTGAGAATGATTTAAACCTTGGACAAGGTAATTCCTCCTATGATATGAGAAATGTTGAGTTTGCATGCATAATGAGTTGTTAGATGTAGTTCCTACTTTCTTGTGTTGCATTGATTATGTTTGAGTTGGAGTTGACGTTTCCTCCTTTTAATAGGGCATTATTCTAATGTTTCATGCTTGATGGGCTTCTAGTCTTGAGTTTCCAATTCCATAAGGTGTCTAGATCGTCATTCGAGGACGAATGTTCCAAATGGGGAGATAATGTAACACCCCACAAACTAGTAGGCTATACTAGAGCTTGTCGTGAGGGTTCTAGAGCTTGTGTGAGGGTTAAAGTCATGAGTTTAGCTTCCCGTACTTAGAATGAAGGTTTTAGGGTTAAAACATCAACATACGACCCCCCAAGGACCAACCAAGGGTCCTTGAGGAGGATCCTAGCATCTTTCCCAAAAATCTGCCCAAGACCTTCACCTACAGCACGACCTATACCCCATTGTCTGGTCTCGTGGGTCAAGGGGCCAAGATGAGGAGTTCCAGTAACTCAACCCACGCCTCACCAACACGGGCCATGGGTCTAACCACGATCTGTTAGCGAGGGTCGTGGGTGAGGCTTGGGAGTGCCTTTTGGTGGTTAAGTCTAGGGGTGTTTTGGGTTTTCCATTTTTTAATTAATGTGAAGTGAGGTCATTTTAGTCTATTTTAAACATCTATATAAGGCTTTTAGACCCTTCAACTAACTCATCCAAATCATAATTTCCAATTTCCAAAATCACAACCAACTTTCCCCCAAAATCTTCTCTCTAGAACTCCAAGGAAGAAGAAGAAGAAAGTCAAACTAGGGTTTGAAGAAGAGACTTTTTCACTCAATTTCTTTGGAGAATCACACCTAAGGTATGGTAGTCCTTCATCCGTGGATAACTTTCATCCATGGAGCCCCTCATACTCTTAATTTCAAAGTTAGAAATTCCCTAAAAGCTAGGGTTTTGACTCCAAGTCATGGATTCTTTCTAAAAACTATTTTTAATGGTTTAATTACTTTATATTATGATTGAATTGTTGATTATTGTGTTTTTATGATAAAATCTCTCATGAATCCATGAAATCCCCATATCCCCAATTTATGACCTTGTGATGTGGGTGAATTGTAGAAAGAGAAATATTATGAGAATGTGCTTGTAGTAATTGAACTATTTGAACCATGTTATTATACATGTCTAATGTAGTAATCCTAAATGTGGTTGATTGAATGTGATCCTTGATACAAGAGGGGTAAAACATAAGAATTATGCATGATTGTGGCTTATTTTGTATATTCTTTTTGAACATGAATATAATCTAATTGTTGTGTTGTTGAAAGGTTATTATTATATACACATCTATATATAACTATGATGATGTTGATGTGTAAATTGAAAGGATATTCTCATAACCACATAATGAACATGATGTGAAAGGTTTTCTCACATAATGAAGATTCTAGGTTGAAAGGCTTTGTCGCCTAATTGAATCGAATGTTAAATGAAGATATGGATGGTGAAAGGTTATTCTCACGTATGATCTAAGAGATACCCTAATGAACTCTTTTGGATTGATTTTCAAGTACATCCTTCCATAAGACATGAAGCAAGTCATGACTTAATAATGTATTATGTGGGAATTATGCTTAGCACCGAGTGGATATTGATATGAGATAGAAGCCCTCACATGAGTTGAGCCCGGGTTTCTAGGAGCAATCTCTTGAGATGGATACCCTCACGAGAGTTAAGCCCAGATATCTAGTAACAATCTCCTTGTCCCATAACTACGTGCCCCCGTAGGTTATTTAATTATTGGATCCATCTAAAGCTAAGTTGATGGTTCTACCTTAGGCAAGTAGGACAACCTTTTTCGGTGTGGGTAACACCGGATTCTATGTTAAGCTCACATGGTCTATGTCGGTTAAGGCTAGTTCCGACAAGGTCAAGTCTAGTGTGAACTATGGCTACTTAAGAAGCTTTGCTTAATATGAGTGGGAGTATAGGCTCTTATCCATGCATTGCACAAGTAGGCTTTGAGGGTAGTCATGGTATGTTCCTCTTTTGTCATGGTGACTTATGTTGTGAATGTGTTTATAACTATATGACAAGTGCATTTGATGTGAAGACTACTTGTAATGATGTAGGCTAACTTGGCGTGTTGCTATGAGTTGCTTTCCTTGATATGGTTGACTAAAAATGAATGTTTCCTTGTCTATGAGAAATAAGCTAAAAATTGAGATTAAAGGATGGTAAACACGAATGAGGACCTAAAGTGACTTGCTTAGTATGGTTGAGATTATGGGATCTTATCCATGCATTGCACAAGCTTGCCTTGAGGTGGCTCATGAAATGTTTCTCTTATGTCATGCTAAAACTAGATTGTATCGACTATGTATATGTCTATAATGGTATCTCTTATGTTTACTAGTTGTGATTATTTTCGACCATGTTATAGCCTATGTCTTATCATGACGTCTTTTATGCTTATGACTTATGTTTTCACACTATCTTCAAAATGATGGTTTAAACTATCAAAGTGCATGCATTCAACTAAAATGTCCCTTTTAGCATGTTTTCAAGGTTTTTATGCATGGCTATCATACTTAGTGCATTTTTGTACTAACCCATATTTCTTCTATATTTTTCCCAAGTGTAGGGTTCGGTTCTTAAGGTGATCATCATTTGTTCAAGCTTGGATTCGACTATTCTCCTTGCTTGTGGGGAGTCCTCATAGTCAAGGATGGATGTTTCATTTTGAGTTTCATTTCTGTAAGGGTTGTGACCCTATTTGATTCAAGGATTGTAATAGATGGCTAATTGAGACAAGTCTAGACTTTCGCTTTCCTTTCATGAAAAACTTTTTAAGACTTTAAATGTGTTTTACTACGTATTTTTCTAATGCTTTATGTTATGATATGCTAAGTGGCTTACATGGTACCTTTCGGGGTTCTATGTGCCACGCTACATCAAGAGGGTACCCTGGGTCGTGAAAATACTCATCTGTCATGCCCCGAGGCTACCCCCTTGACATAACACGGGACATAGGATCACAAGTGACCCCAAGCTAAGACCGTGTCTGGCATATCTTAAGCATACTTAAATATAACTAAATAAAACATGAACTATGCGGAAGCTAAAACAATGGGTGACTGGAAGTGGGGAATACCCAACTAATATGAATATATAAACCATGCTAAGAATTTAAAATAATTGAAAGATAAACTTAACAATCCAAGCTGATACTACTACTATGTCTGAAAATCCTCTAACTGAGTTAACTTGCTGAGACATCCCCTCCAGCTGACTCTAACAAAACTGAAAACTGAATCAAAGACTAAGTATGAAAAGCATGTCTATTGTCCTCAAAGTATGAGGAATCACCACTGAAAGTGCTGAATGTGGACCGATAATCGATCTAAGTGTGATCTGGATGCTGAGTTCCTGAACCTACATCGTAAAAGGATAAAGCGCAGAGTACGCATTAGGACTTGGAATGTACTGAGCATGCAGGATATAGATACTACACTGAACAAACACATATAAGCTGAAATGAGGCATAACTGAGCAATACTGTAAATACTGAACGTAATTGAAATAGCTAAATTAAATGCAATGACCAAGTACTAACCATGAAAATAACATGCTGAACTGAATACTGAAGTATAATTGAAAACATGGTCAATGCACTAAGAGTCTGATTGTGGGAGCTACTATTAATCGAAATAAAACTAGGTGAGCTAAATGTGGAGTTTGATGCATACGCCCCATCGAGAGGACGCAATATACCTTGCCGGGGGTATAAAGGCATGACTGGTGTGATCACTAAATCTGATACCCAACAGAGGGGACTTATACTCCTACGGGGGCATGTAGTTCTGGGACTAGGAGGGTACGTTGAACCCTAGTCCAACTCAGTATTAAGTCTAATCTCAACTTAATATGTATATAACATATTATATCTGAAATACTGAATAGCTCAAAATACTGACATGCAAATCTGAGAATGCAACATGTATATACTAATAATGTGACATTCAAAAACTAAGGCATGATCATTTGTTTTACTGACCTAGAAAGTGCATTACATGAACTAAACAAAACTACACAACTAGGGTTTTGAGTTTCATAAGGAATTTAACAACGATTTCAAGAAAACATGATAATTCGATTAAGAATACTATAACAACTAAATCACAACCAATATCTAAGGTTTTAGAAACCGTAGGTCTAAACAAGATATAAGGATTCAAGAATCTGACTAAATTCTAGGGACCTAGTGAATAAAAGGAACCCACTAGTGAAATCCCACATACTGGTGACGAAATTCATAGAGAAATCCTTTGGATTTTCGGGTTGAACTGAAGAAAACCTGTTGGTTCTTCTTGGGAAAGCTAGCGCCTCTTTCTTCTCTTTTTGCTCTAATTTGGATGAATTTTGGAGAATAAACTATTTGAGGTAAGTTGTGACTAATTTACTAGGCTTAAACTTAATAAAATAATGTACTTTAGGTGTAAAATGACGTAGTTTAAATGCCCAATGCGTAGGGGAAAAGACCAAAATGATCTTGACTTAACAGTTGACGAGGCCATCGACGACCCCTGATCGACGGACCATGGACAGACCGATGGTCCGTCCTAGCAGAGCGTCGTTTGGCGTCTGAGGCTAGGATCTGAGGGTCATGATCCACAGACCGTGTTCCTACCTAGGGTCCGTAAGATCCAGCCGTGGGTCATAATTTTCTTGAAATTCTAGGTGGCCAACCCACGGACCCTACCAACAGTTCATGGACTAGACCATGGGCCGTGGTTTGTCATCTGTTGGAGGTTCCTGCAACTCTGAAAATCTGCTATTTGGTCTTTCTTGAATCTGGAGTTTTACATTATCCCTCCCTTGGGAATAATCGTCCTCGAATGAAGTCTAAACTAGCTGAGTATGGAGGGAAATAGTTGCAATCCCTACTACTAAGTACTAGAAATCGATATCTAACTGAACTGAGTTCCAAGAACATGCACATATGCTGAAATTCAAGAACCACTGAAGGAACAAGATACTAAGACTAAATTTAGGCAAGAGTAAACTGAGAGACTAGAGAGGATCTATTACCTCAACCTCAAACGGAATCAGAAGGAAAGAGATGAGGATACTTGGCCTTCATGGCTTCTTCTGCTTCCCAAGTAGCTCCCTTTACGAAAAGACTCCTCCACAAAACCTTCACTGAAGCCACTTCTTTATTTCTCAACCTACGAACCTGATGGTCAAGAATCTCTACCGGAACCTCTTAATAAGTGAGACTATCCTTCACAACCACAATCTATAATGGTACAATCGATGCCGGATCACCCACACACTTTTTCGACAAGGAAATGTGAAAGGCTGGATGAACTGCTTCTAGTTCTGCTGGAAATTCTAACTCATAAGCCATATTACCAACCTTTTTCAGGATTCTGTAAGAACCTACATATCTAGGACTGAGCTTCCCTTTCTTGCCAAATCTCATCACCCCTTTCATAGGGGACACTTTTGGGAAAACCCAATCATTGATTTCAAACTCTATGTCCCTTCTGCTCACATCTGGATAACACTTTTGATGACTCTGGGCTATTTTTAGTCTATCTCTGATGAGCTAAACTTTCTCCATCACCTCATGGACTAAATCTAGCCCAATTAGTGCTACTTCATCTACTTCAAACCAACCAATCAGATATCTACATCTACGACCATAAGGTTCCTCATACGGGGCCATCTAAATACTGGAATGGAAAGTATTTTTATAAGCGAACTGTATGAGAGGTAGGTGATCATCCCAACTCCCCTTAAAGTCGATCACACAAGCTCTCAACATGTCCTCTAAGGTCTGAATGGTACGTTCTGCCTGACCATTTGTCTGTGGATGAAATGTTATACTGAGATTCACTTGGGTACCAAGGCGGTTCTGAAACGATTTCCAAAAATGAGAGGTAAACTGAGGACCTCTATCTAAGATGATAGAAAAAGAAACCCCATGTAACCTGACTATATTATGGATGCATAGTTTAGCGTAGTCCTCCGCTGTATCTATAGTCTTGACAGCCAGAAAGTGAGCGGACTTAGTAATTCTATCTACTATCACCCAAATGGAGTCACGTTGTCTGCGAGTACGAGGTAAACCCATGATGAAGTCCATGTTTATCACTTCCCACTTCCATGTAGGAATGTTAATCTCTTGAGTCATACCTTCTAGTTTCTGATGTTCTACCTTAACCTTTTGACAATTAGGACACTTAGCCACAAAATCTGTTCTGTCCCTCTTCATGTCGTTGCACCAAAAGACTTCTCGTAGATCACGGTACATCCTAGTGGCACCTAGATGAGTGGAATACTTTGAGTTATGAGCTTCGATAAGGATCTGTTGCCTTAACTCACCCATATTAGGAAAAAATAAGCAATCCTGGTAACGAAGCACACCATCTTTCCCTTGGGAGAAAACCTCAACTTTCTTTTGATGAACTGCACCCTTTAACTAAAGTAATATAGGGTCACTATCTTTTTTATCCTTAACCTCCGCTACTAGTGAGGATTCTGATCTATTCTAAACTATCACGCCACCATCTGACATGTCTGTATGGCCAACTCCTAAGCGAGCAAGCCGGTGAACATCTTTTGCTAATTCATTCCTTTGTTCCTCAATATGTGCTACACTACCTATAGACAGTCTGTTGAGAGCATCAACCACTACATTGGCCTTACCAGGATGGTAAAACACATTCATGTCACAGTCAATAAGGAATTCAAGCTATCTCCTCTGACGAAGATTTAATTCTTTCTGGATGAACACATACTTGAAGATCTTATGATCTGTGAACACATCTATGTGAACACCATATAAGTAATGTCTCCAAATCTTTAGAGCAAATACGACAACTGCAAGCTCGAGGTCATGAGTCGGGTAGTTCTTCTCATGCACCTTAAGCTATCTAGAAGCATAATCAATGACCTTACCTCGCTTCATCAACACACAACCTAGGCCAACCCTGGATGCATCAAAATAGATCATATAACCGTCTGGACCATCTGGTAGAGTCAAGACAGGAGTTGTAGTCAACATAGTCTTCACTTTTGAGAAGCTTTTCTCACATTCATCTGATCACTAAAATTTGACTTTCTTTTTAGTCAACTTGGTCAATGGGCAAGCTATGGATGAAAATCCTTCAACAAATCTCTTGTAATAACCGACAAAACCCAAGAAACTTCTAATATATGTCTGGGCCAGTGCTGTACTGCCTTAATTTTCTGTGAATCCACTCGGATCCCTTCGCTGGATACCACATGACCAAGGAAAGCGACATACTATAACCAGAATTCACACTTACTGAACTTAGCGAATAACTGTTGATCTTTGAGAGTTTGCAGAACAACTCTCAGATGAGTCGCATACTCCTCCTCACTCTGAGAATAAATGAGATATCATCCATAAAGACGAAAATGAACATGTCCAAATACTGTTTGAACACCTTTTTGATTAAGTCCATGAAAGTTGCAGGAGCATTGGTTAGTCCAAAAGACATAACCACAAATTCATAGTGACAATAACAAGTTTTGAAAGTGGTGTTCGGAATGTCAGTATCTCTGACCCTAAGCTGATAATAGCCGGATCTGAGGTCTATCTTAGAAAAATAACTAGCACCTTGAAGTTGGTCAAACAAGTCATCAATCCTGGGGATGGGATACTTATTCCTGATTGTGACTTTGTTCCAATGCCGATAGTCAATGCACATTCTAAGAGAACCATCTTTCTTTTTCATGGACAACACTAGAGCACCCCATGGAGAGATACTAGGTCTGATGAAGCCCTTATCTAGAAGGTCTTTCAACTACTCTTTCAATTCCTTAAGCTCGCTTAGAGCCATTTTGTAAGGAGGAATCGAAATAGGCTGGGTATCTGGAAGGAGATCTATTCTGAAGTCGATTTCACTTCGGGAGGAACTCCGGGAAGATCTTGTGGGAACACTTATGGAAACTCATTTACTAACAGGACTGACTCAAAAGTTGGGGTTTTGGAGTTTGAATCCTTAACCCAAAAAAGATGATAGACATACCCTTTGGAAATCATCTTTCTGGCCTTAAGGTAAGGGATAAACTGACCCATAGGCATTGAGCTACTACCCTTCCACTCTAAGACTGGCTCGTTTGGAAACTAATTCCGAACAATTCTATATCTATAGTCGACTGAGGCATAACACGAATGTAACCAATCCATGCCTAGAATGATATCGAAATCTACCATTTCTAACTCTACAAGATCTGTTGAGGTGACTTTCTGAGAGACTGTGACAGGGCAATTTCTGTATACTCATCCAGCTATAACTGGGTCACCAACTGGAGTAGAGACTGAGAAGGGTTCTGAGAGAGTTTCTGGACTGACACCAAAGCTTACTGTTGTATATGGAGTTAAAAAAAATAGTGTAGCCCTGGATCTAACAATGCATAAACTTCTAAATGAGAGACTCGTAACGTACCAGTGACCACATCAGGAGAATCTTCTTGGTCATGGCGAGCCTAGAGAGCATACAACTTGTTCTGGTGCTAACTGCCACTTATACCAGATGAAGCACCCTGCTTAGTTGGGCGACCCGCTGGTGTTGCTAGAGCTGTAGACTGATCCCTATTGTTATTACCTCCTTGTCCCTGCCTAGGAGAATGGTAATCTTTCAACCTATGGCCACATTGGCCACACCCAAAGCACCATTCCTTGCTTGCAAGATACTCACCCAGATAGTTCTTACCACACTTTGGAAAATCTGGGAAAGTCCTGTTACCTGAATTACTCCCCTGAGACTTAGAGCTTGATGACATACCTTTCTGATCCTATCGACACCAGTTGGATGGAGCACTAGCTAATGAAGTTGGGGTTGTAGACCTCTTTTGAAACTGTGAGCGATTTCTACCACTCGATTTCTGCTGCGAGTATTCATAATTCCCTGTTCTAGCCTTCTTGTTGTCCTTAGCCATTTCCTTAAGCTTATCTCCCTTAACCTGCTGAGCATGAGTCATAAGCCTAGAGATATTCATATAACCTAACAATATAGCATTGCTGCACTCAATCTTCACCAAATCGGATACCCCAAACAAGACAATGCTTATTTGTGCCCTTGAATCAGAAACCATATGTGGAGCATACCTGGAGAGCTGAGTGAACTTCAACCCATATTCTTGGACTGACATGGAACCTTGCTTCAAATTCATGAACTCTTGTGCCTTAGCTTCTCTCAACTCCCTTGGGAAGAACCTGTCTAGAAAAGCTCCAGTAAAACAATCCCATGTCCTAAGAGCTGAATTCTCACCCATGTTATCCATCCATAGTATGAACCAAATGTGAGCTATATATTTGAGTTGATAGGATGCTAACTCAACACTCTCAGTACCAGCCACTTGCATTACTCTAAGAATTTTCTTAACCTCATCAATGCAGTTTTGTGGATCCTCACCAACCTGTAAACCTAGAAACTCAGGCGGATTCGTTCGAAAAAAGTCTCAAACCTTAGCTGCCAATGATCCACCATTTTTGTTAGTAGGAACTAGGACCTATTGATTGTTCTGATTGGCTACACTCCGAGCCAAGAATCGAATCACATTCCAAAATTCTGCATTTGTAACCTCATGGTTCAAGATTGGAGGAACTACGTTAGCGTTTCGTGCATTAGCATTCAGTGCGTAAGCTCTACGAGGAGGAATGATCTAAAATTCATAACAATGGATTAGAAAGGAGATCATACCCACACACGATAAGAATAGCAAAGAACGTGAAGTTTTCTTAAAACACTTCGTAGCCTCCAGCTCATAGATATGGTGCACTTCACACCCATGAAAGAGATTCTACTCAGTGCGGCTTTCAAACATCCTAGGACTCTTAAACATAATGCTCTAATACCAAGTTTGTCACGCCCCGAGGCTATTCCCTTGCCGTAACACGAGACCTAGGATAATGAGTGACCCCAAGCTAACCCTGTGTCTAGCATATCATAAGCATACTTAAAGATAACTAAATAAATCATGGACTATGTAGAAGCTAAAACAATGGGTAACTGAAAGTGGGGAATACCCAACTAATCTGAATATATAAACCATGCTAAGAGTTTAAAACAACTGAAAGATAAACTCAGCTAAGTGTTTAAAACAACTGAAAGATAAACTCAACAATCCATGTTGATACTACTCCTATGTCTGAAAAGCCTCTAACTGAGTTGAGTTGCTAGGACATTTCCCCATGCTAACTCTAACAAAACTGAAAAACTGAATAAAAGACCAAGTATGAAAAACATGTCTATTATCCTCGAAGTATGAGGACTCACCACTGAAGCTACTATATGTGGACCGATAATCGATCTTAGCGTGATCTAGATGTTGAGTACCTGAACCTACATCATAAAAGGATGTAGCGCAGAGTATGCGTCAGTACTTGGAATGTACTAAGCATGCAGAATCTAAATACTATACTGAACAAACATATGTAAGCTGAAATAAGGCATAACTGAGCAATACTAAACGTAACAGAAATAGCTAAACTGAATGCAATGACCAAGTACTAACCATGAAAATAACATGTTGAACTGAATACTGAAGTATAACTGCAAACCTAGTAAATTCACTAAGAGTCTGACTGTGGGAGCTACTATTCACCGACATAAAACCACGTGAGCTAAATGTGGAGTTCGATGCATACCCCCATCGAGAGGACCCTATATACCTTGCCAGGGGTATAAAGGCATGACTGGTGTGA
Organism: Solanum tacnaense; assembly: GCA_029582525.1. Lineage (NCBI taxonomy): Eukaryota > Viridiplantae > Streptophyta > Magnoliopsida > Solanales > Solanaceae > Solanum > Solanum tacnaense. The sequence continues at coordinate 27,332 of JAJOOD010071478.1, forward strand.
TCAATAAATCTGATGCCCAATAGATGGGACTTATACTCCTGCGGGGGCACGTAGTTATGGGACTATAAGGGTACGCTGAACCCTAGTCGAACTCGTTATTAAGTCTACTCATAACTGAATATGTATATTACACATTATGACTTAAATACTGAATAGCTCAAAATACTTACATGTAAATTTGATAATTCAACATGTATTTACTAATAATGTGACATTCGAAAACTAAGGCATGATCATCTGTTTTACTGACCTAGCAAGTGCATTTCATGAACTAAAAGAAACTACACCACTAGGGTTCTGAGTTTCATACAAGGAATTTATCAATGATTCCCTAGAAAACATGATAATTTGATTAGGAATACTATAACAACTAAATCATATCCAATATCTAAGGTTTTAGAAACCCTAGGTCTAAACAAGATATATGGAATCAATAATCTGACTGAATTCTAGGTTCCTAGTGGATGAAAGGAACCCCCTAGTGAAATCCCACATACTTGGTGTGAAATTCATGGAGAAATCCTTTGGATTTCAAGGCTGAATTGAAGAAAACCTGCTGGCTGTTCTTGGTAAAGCTTGCACCTCCTGCTTCTCTTTTTGCTCTAATTTTGAGGAACTTTGGAGAATAAATGATTTGGGGTAAGTTCTAACTAATTTACTAGGCTTAAACTGAGTAAAATGATGTAGTTTAGCTGTAAAACGACGTAGTTTAAATGCCCAATGCATAGGGGAAAAAACCAAACTTACCCTGTCTTAACAACTGAAGAGGTGACAGACCGTGGACAGATCGACGGATCGTGGACTGACCAATGGTTCGTCCTGGCAAGGATTTATTTGGCGTCTGAGGCTAGGAGCTGAGGGTCACGATCCACGAACCCTGGACCAGGGACCGTGGTCCTATCTACGGTCCGTAGGTTTGGCCGTGGTTCGTGAGTTTTTGGAAATTCTGGGTGTCCAACCCACGGACCCTACCAATGGTCCGTGGCCCAGACCACAGGTCATGGTTTGGCCTCCGTCGGTGGCACCTGCAACTGTGAAAATCTACTATTTCATCTTTCTCGAATCTGGGGTGTTACATCATCCTGGCAACCATAGTTTTATAATATTTACCAAATTGAATAAACTTTAAAGCATACTCCTTCACACGTATATTTCATTGAAGGAGATTAATGAACTCTAGAACTTTTGCTTCTCTCATTTCAAAAGGAAAGAAACGATCAAGAAAAGTTCCCTTAAACTTCTCTCAATCAAGAGGACCCGCATAAACCGCCATCTTACTCTTCCATTGTTCGAACCACACCTTAGTAATACCCTTGAGTTAATACGCGATCAACTCTACCTTCTCGACTGTAGACAATCTCATAATATCTACTATCTTGTAAACCTCATCAATGATATCTTGAGGATCCTCATCAACCTTAGACCCATGAAATTCTGGAGGATTTATCATAGTGAAGTCACTTATCCTTTCCGCTGTCATACCCACATTTAGGTTCATGGGAACATTAGCCTCTCTATTGACTTGGACCGTCATAGCTTGAGTCAACACATGGAAAGTGGCTTGAAATTTGTCATGAGTCACTTGCTCATCCAAAGGATCAACCAAAACTTGAGGAACCTCGGGGTCAACATTGTGGTTACCCATATTCCCTCTCACATAAGTTCTTTGAGGGGCCATATCTTGAAAAGGATTGAACACAATTTAGGAGAAGGATCTTTATAGCGATAGACTCAATGGCACTACTTTAGAGTAATGAAAGAAGTGAAGTTTTCTAAATGCTTTGTAGTGTCCTATTAATAAATGTGGCGAGCTTCAAACTTATTAACAAGACTCTATTCAAAGCGGCTTGTCAGACGTCCTAGGAACTTTTTCTAAAACCTTGTGCTTTGAATACCAAGTTTATCCCGATCCAAACTACACCATAGACGTGACATGGCATATAAAACCCCGTGAGGCCCTATGCAAGCCACTTGACATTCATATACACAACATAATAGACGAAAGCAAGAAATCTCATAAGTAAAGATATTGACATATAAGTGGAAGTATATCAAAGTCTTGACATGCCATCTATTACATCAAAAAGGAGTGGTCAGGACGTAACACGTAAACCACATACAAAGTCTGAAAACTAAAACTGTAACACCCATATTTTTTTTTGAGCTAAGACTCGAACCATGTTTCGTTGTGAGTAAGATTTTACCAAGGAATTTAAAATTTCTTTAAGTATTAAGGCCAGCTCACTAGATATAGCACCTTGAGTTCCAAAAAGAATTAAAAAGAATTCATTCAGGGGATTCCTAGGTTCCTTTAAGTTTTGGGTCAACTTCAAACAACAATAAATTTCAGTACAAGATTATTTAGGTGGCCCAAAAGATATCAAATTAAAGGTCTTTGAATTATAATTCCAACGCCACCAAGTTTACTAATTTTGGAGCTCGTATGAGTGAGATATGCCCTTTTTAAGTCAGACTGTCCAGTTAAGGAAAGTTACCCGAAAATATGAGGGGTATTTTGGTCTTTTCCTTACCCAATCAGATTTAATTCATTTTTGGTAATAATTTAAGGGTTTAAAAAGATTAGAATCAACTTAATTTATCCCCAATATGCTTAGGGTTTTAGTTGAGAGTTCAAGAAGAGTAAAGAGGAGAAAAGAGGAAAGGATCAAAGTGTTCGTCGAGATTTTTGAATTTTGTTGCGGATTGTCGCAATGGGTTTAAACCTTAACAAGTATGTAAGTTGTCATAGTGTTGGGTTCGTACACCCACACGCCAATCATTGAGTTTCTTTTACTAATTTTATTCATGAGTTTGAGTATGTTGTGTTCTTGATGAGTTCTTGATAAATGTTCTTGAAGTTTCATTCTAAATCTTGTTTTGTTGGGGTTTTGATAAAATCTTGAGATAAATCCTTGGAATTTAAGGGTTGTTTTGAGTAGATTAGTGTGTACTTAGGTTGGGTATTCGAATCTAAGTGAATGGGGGAAGAAACCATTCGCTTCTAGTCAAATTAAGTTCAGAAAATGAGTAGAAAAATTCATCGAAATTGTCTGGGGGAATGGTGGCGCGACGCGCTGCAGATGCGCTAGAAGGGCTGGCGTGGCACGCCAGAAGTGCGCCAAGATAGTCCCTCTGAAGTTTAGGGGCTGGCACCCCATGCCAGCAATGCGTCAGGGTAGCCTGTTGATGAGTCCACAAATTGGACTAATTTAGGGCTATATTTTAATAGAAATTGTGTCCTTAAATGCTTATTTTATCTCAATATCTGATGAAAATCCTTAAGTTTCAGGTATTTGAAGTTTGAAGGAAAGCATGGACACTATGTCGCAAAAAGGAATGAAAAGGCTGAAAAGAACAAAGAAACGAAGGCCTGAGGATCTCCAAGTCTACTTGGCGAGTCACCAAAGGGTCTTACTTCGCCTTTTGTTCCAGTGTGCTAAGCCAAGGAAAGGATCAAGTCGGCGAAAAAGAGGAGCAGTCGGCGAATCGCTGAGAAGTTCTGTGAAGCAGTACCTTATCGCTCAATGACCCAGAGCACGACGATGCTGAAGGATGGTGCGAGACGGCGATGAACTACACCAAAAGGCGAATCACCGAGTTGATCGGCGATTCCGACTAATGACGCCGAATGATCAGCTGCAGAGCAAATTTGTTAAAACTATAAATACTAGTTAGAGTTATAGTTTTAAGTGTCGAACAATTATTATAATTTTCACATAGAATAGTACTTTTTGATATTTTTGCTCTAAGTTTAAGAGGGTTTTGAAAACATGAAGGAGAAGAGGGTTTCATCTCCAAGGATTTGGACTTAGGTCTCTTGGATTCTTTATTATTGCCCTGTAACAAGACTCAAATCTTCATACCCATTTGAATGCAAGCTCAATTAGGTATAAATTTCTATATCTTGATGTGTGGCTAGAAACCCCAATTCTTGGGGTGTGATTTTGTGAATATGGGTTAGATTGGTTATTGGGTCTTGGTTGCTGATAGTCTATTTATAGTTTAAATGTGATTTCATTTAGTGGTTGTGGATAAACTTAATGAGGTTGTAGTTGCAAATATAATTTCATATATGTGTTTTTGGCTTGCTCGAGAGAGAGGTCGTAAAACTAAGACCACTAAATTGATGGCCAGTGCGAGTAGGTTGACATGAGGTTCAACTTGAGAGAGTGATCCCTAATCCCATGTCCACACACTCAGCTCGAGAGAGTGAGTGGGTTAAGGCGGGGGTTGTTCTTCATGCAAGTGGGTGTCCAAGAGGAACTCTCTTGAAACGGGGTAAGTTGCTCGATAGAGAGCTTATCCCTCTTAAAGTCTAGCCTAGTCATAATTACACTATGAGTTATCTATCGAAAGCATGTAGCCACTGATTTAGTCTATCCCGTATTCCATTCACATCCCATGAATCCCTTCTCATTATTTAAATCTCTTTGTTAATTTTGTTGTTTTTACTTACTAGTGATAAAACCCAATCGTTAATTGAATCTCTTGTGTCGCCCTTTAATTTACAATGTTTTTAATCATTAATGTCTTTAGCTACGACTAGTTAGAACTAAATTTTACTTTTCAATAATTCTCAAAACCTCTCTCTAGGGAACGATCCCAACCCTTGGTTGGGTTACTAAACTATTGTACAATCGTAGACACTTGCATCCGAAGTTGTGTCTTGTTTTTTCAAACATCAAAATGGCGCCGTGTTTTGTGTTTATATTTGGGTTGTTCTGTTTAACTGATGTTATATACTATTTTTGTAGATGTTTGAGCATTTGGCTCCTTTGTTTTAAATTGCAAAATGATTTTTTGACCCGTCCGAAGATTTTTTGCCACCTCTCGTGTGTTGAATGTGGCAGTTCTTTTGCAAAATTTAAGTCTCGGTTCTAATCAATAGCGATGACTTGAATAGTGCTTACAATTGAACGAACATGAATGTACGGCTATGATGAGGCCAAATGAAGTTGCATAGACAATATGTGAACTCTTTGCATCTCGTTGTGATTAGACATTTATCAAATCGATTCTCTTGTGATGATCATTGCACACTAGCGAAAGTGTGGAATCTTGTTTGACTGTAGTGTCAATGACTAGTGTGATGAGCTTACTTTGAACCATGCATGATAGATCCTAGAATTTTCCCCTTTGGTCCGGTCAACTAAGTGATGCTATCATTTGATATGATCTTAGACAACTTCTAAGAGTGTGAGCCAATTTGACATATACCTTTTTTGTGACCTACCTTGTAAGTGTGTGAACCGCTTTTGAACACCCCTTGAGCCTTACCTTTGTTTGGAAGAAACTTGATGAAAACTAGGCCTTTCTTATTCCACTACCTATAATCCTCTTGAATTGTGGTTAATTGAATATCAAACTTAGGCCAAAAGCCTAAGTTGGGTGTGGTGAAAAGATAATGGCAATTCAAGAAGTGCAAGGAAAGTCTCCTTTAACCCATGGTGTTGAGAAAATGGAACCCTTCCATAGTAAAAAAAAAAAAAGATAACAAAAAGAGAATGAAAAAGAAAGCTGTGGAATAAAGAACAAAAAAGATGGTATTCCTAAACAATCCATAGAAAGTGAATAATAGGATGACTTATGAGCACTAAAGAAAATGATGAAAGAAAAGGAAAGGAGGTATTGTGAACATCACATTTCATGAGGATGAAAGTCACTGAGCCTAAATGACCATACCTTTGTACTCAGCCCTATTACAAGCCTTGAAAAAACTTTTTGATCTTGAGTGAGCTGAAACAAATGTTGATTGGAAAATATGGGCAAACCTATGGGTAAAAGTATGCATTGTGTTCATTTTTGTGAGTGTGAGTGTTGTATCTAATTCCGAAGCTTTAAACGGCGAATCAATGTGTGAATACGGAATCATTCCTTGTGTGAGGGCATTTGAACACTTTAGTTGAGCTTGAACTTCCATTTGAAGCAAGTATTGTGAGCATGAGGTTCTTTGATATTGGTGAGTCACAACTTGAATCTTTGAGTGCACATTTGATCTTTGCATAAGTAAATTGAATCTTTTGTGTGCATTCATGATTGAGTCTTGTGTAGCACTGTTCGAGACACCCTTTTTCAATGGCTGAACTTGAGTTTGATTGAGGACAAACAAAAGTTTAAGTTGGGGGTGTTGATGAGTCCATAAATTGGACTCATTTAGGGCTATATTTTAATAGAAATTGTGTCCTCAAATGCTTATTTTATCTCAATATCTGATGAAAACCCTTAAGTTTCAGGTATTTGAAGTTTGAAGGAAAGCATGGACACTACGTCTTAAAAAGGAATGAAAAGGTTAAAAAGAACAAAGAAATGAAGGCCTATGGATTGCCGAGTCCACTTGGCGAGTCGCCAAAAGGTCTTACTTCGCCTTTTGTTCTAGAGTGCTTATCCTTGAGGGAAAGGATTAAGTCGGCTGCAAAAAGGAGCAATCGATGAATCACCGAGAAGTTCCGCGAAGTAGTACCATGTCGCCCAATGACCTAGAGCACGACAATGCTGAAGGATGGTGCAAGACAGCGATGTACTACACCGAAAGGCGAATAGCCGAGTTGATCGGCAATTCCGACTAACAACGCCGAATGATCCGCTGCAGCACAAATTTGTGAAAACTATAAATAATAGTTAGAGTTATAGTTTTAAGTGTTGAACAAGTATTATAATTATCATATAGAATAGTACTTTTTGATGTTTTTGCTCTAAGTTTGAGAGAGTTTTGAAAACTTGAAGAAGAAGAGGGTTTCATCTCCAAGGATTTGGACTTAGGTCTCTTGGATTCTTTATTCTTGTCCTGTAACAAGACTCAATTCTTCATACCCATTTGAATGCAAGCTCAATTAGGTATAATTTTCTATCTCTTGATGTGTGGCTAAAAACCCCAATTCTTGAGGTGTGATTTTGTGAATATGGGTTAGATTAGTTGTTGGGTCTTGGTTGCTGATAGTTTATTTGTAGTTTAAATGTGATTTCGTTTAGTGGTTGTGGATAAACTTAATGAGGTTGTAATTCGAATAATCTAATATATGTGTTTTCGGCTTGCTCGAGAGAGAGGTCGTAAAACTAAGACCACTAAATTGATGGCCAGTGCGAGTGGATTGACATGAGGTTCAACTTGAGAGAGTGATCCCTAATCCCATGTCCACACACTCAGCTCGAGAGAGTGAGTGGGTTAAGGCAAGGCTGTTCCTTATGCGGCAAGTGGGTGTTCGAGAGGAACCCGCTTGAAACGGGGTAAGTTGCTTGAGAGAGAGCTTATCCCCTTTAAAGTCTAGCCTAGTCATAATTACTCTACGAGTTCTCTATCAAAAGCATGTACCCATTGAATTAGTCTATCCCGTATTCCATTCACATCTCAGGAATCCTTACTTAAATCTCTTTGTTAATTTTGCTATTTTTACTTACTAGTGACAAAACCCCATTGTTAATTGTCACTCTTGTGTCACCCTTTAATTTACAATATTTTTAATCATTAATGTCTTTACCTATGACTAGTTGGAACTAAATTTTATTTTTCTATTAATTCTCAAAGTCACTCTCTTGGGAACGATCCCAACCCTTGGTTGGGTTACTAAACTATTGTACGATCGTAGACACTTGCAGTAGAAGTTGTGTCTTGATTACGCAAACATCAAAATGGCGCTGCTGCCGGGGAGTGGTGTTATTTGAGAATTCTTAGATTAGTAGAATTTTTGTTCTTATTAGTTGTAGTATACTTACCTAATTTTTAGTTTTGTTTTGTTTGCTTTGTGAATATTTCAGAAAGCATGAGTGTTAATGGTAGCAACGGTAGCTAGGTAGGCAATCAAGACGACATCGGAAATCTTATCGATATCCAAGAGCCCAACATCAATGGCCCCCATCTCATGGGAGGTGTTGGAGCCATCCGTTTACTACCAGCCAAGGGAAATGCAGTGTTCCACATAACGAGCACCATGTTGCAACTCTTGCAACTAAAGGGACTTTTCAGCGGACTGGCTCATGAGGATCCTCACGAGCATCTTCGAAACTTTGTAGATGTGTGCGGACCATTCTCGTTCAAAAAGATCTCTCAGGAGTCGGTCTGGTTGAGGCTATTCCCTTTCTCGTTGATGGGAGAGGCGTGCAAGTGGCTAGACGAGCTACCACGTGAATCCATCACTTCTTAGGAGGAGTTGGTAACCGCATTTCAAGTGTGATTTTTCCCTCCCTCAAAGATGATGTCATTGCGGGATAGCATCCAGAGCTTTAAGCGTCTAGAAGGAGACCCTCTACACGAAACTTGGATAAGGTTCAAAAAGTTGGTACTACAATGCCCAACCAACGTTTTGCCGAACAACGTGCTACTTCAATACTTTTATCGAAGTTTGGATTCTGTAAACAAAGGTGTCGCTGACCAACCTTGGCCTGGAGGCTTAATGCAACAGCCATATGCAGTAGCAGCCCAACTTTTAGATAGCATGACAACTATCAACATAGCATGGCACATTCGCGAGGATCAAGTATCCCCTCTCACATTCAAGCTATCTAAGGAGCAGATTGAAAAAGACAATGAGAGAGATCAAAATATGGCAAAAATCATGACACAACTTGACATTCTATCCAAAAATGTCATGGGGGATGGTGCCCGTAGTGTCAATGCTGTGGGGGTTGGGTGTGTGCAAATTCGATAGAGATGAAATTTGAAGCCCTATATAACGATGAGGTAAATTTTCTAGCAAATCAAGATGGGGGCTATTGCTCAAACTACCCAAGGCAGGGTGGTAACCAGGGCTAGGTTAGAGATGAAGGCCGGAAGGATAGAGATCATGAATGGTGGGACCGAAATCCAAAATGGAAAGATGGGGAGAAGGATAGATATGTGCCTCCCCATGAGCGTGAGAAGCCCAAGGATTCGGAAGGTGGTAGGTCTGAGGATATGCTCTCGCGCATCCTCGACAAAGTTGAAGGGTCAGACAAAATGCTGAAAGGCATGAAAGAAGAAGTTTCTACCCTTACCCAAACCGTCACCTCTCATTCTGTTACAATCAAGCAGTTGGAGACCCAGATGGGTCATATCTCGTCTCACCTCAATCTAAGACAGCAAGGGGGTTTGCCTAGTGATACTATGGCTAACCCCAAGAGTGAGGTTTGAAGGTGGACTTGCATTGTGCCACGACGTTAACTAAGGCACTGTTTGGGAGGCAACCCAAAACCATTTCTTTCTTTCTTTTGCTTTGATAAAATAATGATGTGTTGATTGTGCAGATGGAAGTGTGGAGAGTGAACGAAATGTGCAGATTGGCCAGTAATAGGTCCAATCAAAGAATTGCCGAACGATTCAGAGACTCAAAACTAGACAGCCGTTAGACTCAAGACCATCTTACATTAGAGTTTGTAAAACTCGGCGAGCACAGGAAATTATTTGCGAATTGCCAACCATGTCGGCAATCCCTACAGAGACCGCCGTTTGGACTCCCACAAAACATGGAGGTTCTATAAACTTCGGCGAGGTAAATTACTACTTGGCGTTACGCCGAATAGATCGGTGATCGGGACTAATGTCGCCAAATGGGCGAAAACTGGACGGTTTGGCAAGCCAAAAGTTTAAAAGTTTCAAATTCATTCACTTTCCTTCACTTTTTGTCTTCCCAAACTCACACCCGCACGCTAGCTCCTATAATTTTGCATTTCTAGAGTATTTTTAGTGTTGAATTGTGCTACGAGTCGGATTACAGTGCTTTCTATCATCTCAATATCCATTTGATCAAAATAAAAGGTTAGTGTCCCAAACCCCATAACTATTTTGTCAAAATTGTACTCATTTGCAAATGTGTGATCTTGTCGAAATCTGTTGAACCTTCCTGATTTGGTTGAATTGCTTATGTGTTGATTTTTCTTCGATAACCATACCTTTATTGCCTAAATTATGAAATCTTGTTCTCCAATGCATCGAGTGGAGTTAATGAGTGATGAGTGGTATTCATATGTTATGGGTCCCAGTCGAATTTGTGCTTTTTGTTCTTAAATTGCATTTTTGGGGGTTGCAAGGCAGATTTTGAGAAGTTGGGTCAAAAGTAGGCACGTTGGGTCATTCGGTGAGCTGTGACGAGCTTGCCAAACTATTTCGCGGTTCACCTAATTACCCTATCTCGCCCTTATTATCATGCTTTATTTGTTGTGGCGTCTGTAACTTTCTACGAGAAGTAGGGGGTCACCAAGAGCACTTGACGACTCGCCGAAAGTCTTCTTATTCGCCCTTTGTTTGCACCCCTAACTCCTTCTGCATTGTGACCTTCGGCGGATTGTTTGTGGCTCACTGAATGTATTTGGCGGTACGCCGAATAGATTATCTAGACTGTCTGCAGCTGAATGTCTTTGTTTTTGTTGTCAAATATGTTCTAACATTATCTCAAGACTTTGCAGACATGGCCAGACCAAAAGTTGCATGAAGAAACATGTCACCCAGACACATAAGAGCACAAAAATTCAGAAGAACTGCAAGGAGCGAGAATAAGACAGCCAGTTCGACGAGGAGGATGCCCATCGACCCTAATGTCCCTTCATGGGCTCGAGGGTTCAGCAATGCGATACACACCTTTGTGGCAGCTCACGAGTTGGACAAAATGATCGAGGCTAATATCGCTGCAGAAGCTAAAGCTGAGCGAAAAGAAAAAGAGAACCAATAGTAGAATGACAACACTACGGGGACTGATGCCCAGATAGATGGAGCGACTGGTTAGACATGATCCCTTCTTTACCTCCCTCTCTGTCTTTCTTTAATTGTCATTTTGGATATTTTGTCATGTGCATCTGAGAACAAATGCTTTTAATTTTGATGGGGGTGAGGCCCACCTTTGTGTGCCCCTTGTGTTTTGTGTTTATATTTGGGTTGTTCTATTTAACTAATGTTATATACTGTTTTTGTGGATGTTTGAGCTTATGACTCCTTTTGTTTTAAATTGCAAAATGATTTTTTGACCCGTCTGAAGATTTTTTGCCACCTCTCGTGTGTTGAATGTAGCTGTTCTTTTGCAAAATTTAAGGCTCGATTCCGGTCGGTACTGATGACTTGAATAGTGCTTACAATCGAACGATCATGATTGTACGGATATGATGAGGCCAAATGAAGTTGCATAGACAATATGTGAACTCTTTGCATCTCATTGTGATTAGCCATTTATCAAATCGATTCTCTTGTGATGATCATTGCACACTAGCGAAAGTGTGGAGTCTTGTTTGACTGTAGTGTCAATGCCTAGTGTGATGAGATTACTTTGAACCATTCATGATAGATCCTAGAATTTTCCCCGTTGGTCCGGTCAACTAAGCGATGCTATCTCTTGACATGGTCTTAGGCAACTTCTAAGAGTGTGAGACAATTTGACATATACCATTTTTGTGACCTACCTTGTGAGTGTGTGAACCGCTTTTGAACACCCCATGAGCCTTACCTTTCTTTAGAAGAAACTTGATGAAAACTAGATCTTTCTTAATCCGCTACCTATAATCCTTTTGAATTGTGGTTAATTGAATAGCCAACTTAGGCAGAAGCCTAAGTTGGGGGTGTGGTGAAAAGATAAGGGCAAGTCAAGAAGTGCTTTAACCCATGGTGTTGAGAAAAATGGAACCCTTCCATATATTAAAAAAAAAGAAAAAAAGAAGAAAGAAAGAATGAAAAAGAAAGTTGTGGAATAAAGAACAAAAAAGATTGGGTTCCTAAACAATCCATGGAAAGTGAATAATAGGATGACTTATGAGCACTAAAGAGAATGATGAAGGAAATGGAAATGAGGTGTTTTGAACACCACATTTAGTAAGGATGAAAGTCAATGAGCCTAAATGACCATACCTTTGCACTCAGCCCCATTACAAGCCTTGAAAAGACCTTTTTGATCTTGAGTGAGCTGAAACAAATGTTGATTGGAAAATACGGGCAAACCTATGGGTGAAAGAATGCATTGTGTTCATCTTTGTGAGGGTGAGCGTTGTATCTGATATCGAAGATTTAAATTGCAAAGCAATGTGTGAATATTGAATCATTCCTTGTGTGAGGGCATTTGAACACTTGGGTTGAGCTCGAACTTGCATTTGAAGCAAGTATTGTGAGCATGAGGTTCTTTGATATTGGTGAGTCACAACTTGAATCTTTGAGTGCACATTTGATCTATGGATAAGTAAATTGAGTCTTGTTGTGTACAATCATGATTGAATCTTGTGTAGCACTATTCGAGACACCCTTTTTCAATGGCTGAACTTGAGTTTGCTTGAGGACAAACAAAAGTTTAAATTAGTGGTGTTGATGAGTCCACAAATTGGACTCATTTAGGGCTATATTTTAATGAAATTGTGTCCTCAAATGCTTAGTTTATCTCAATATCTGATAAAAACCCTTAAGTTTCAGGTATTTGAAGTTTGAAGGAAAGCATGGACACTACGTCGCAAAAAGGAACGGAAAGGCTGAAAAGAACAAAGAAATGAAGGCTTGAGGATCTCCAAGTCCACTCGGTGAGTCGCCGAAGGGTCTTACTTTGCCTGTTGTTCTAGTGTGCTGAGCCCTGAAGGAAAGAATCAAGTCGGCGGAAAAGGGGAGCAGTCGGCGAATTGCCAAGAAGTTCCGCGAAGTAGTACCATGTCGCCCAATGACCAAGAGCACGATGATGTTGAAGGATGGTGCAAGACGGCGATAAACTACACCAAAAGGCGAATCACCGATTCCAATTAACGACGTTGAATGATCCGATGCAGCACAAATCTGTGAAAACTATTAATACTAGTTAGAGTTATAGTATTAAGTGTCGAACAATTATTATAATTTTCATATAGAATAGTACTTTTTGATATTTTTGCTCTAAGTTTGACAGAGTTTTGAAAACTTGTAGAAGAAGAGGGTTTCATCTCCAAGGATTTGGACTTGGGTGTCTTGGATTCTTTATTCTTGGCCTGTAACAAGACTCAAATCTTCATACCCATTTGAATGCAAGCTCAATTAGGTATAAATTTCTATCTCTTGATGTGTGGCTAAAAACCCCAATTCTTGGGGTGTGATTTTGTGAATATGGGTTAGATTAGTTGTTGGGTCTTGCATGGTGATAGTCTATTTGTAGTTTAAATGTGATTTCGTTTAGTGGTTGTGGATAAACTTAATGAGGTTGTAGTTGCAAATATAATCTCATATATGTGTTTTCGGCTTGCTCGAGAGAGAGGTCGTAAAACTAAGACCACTAAATTGATGGACAGTGCGAGTGGGTCGACATGAGGTTCAGCTCGAGAGAGTGAACCCTAGTCCCATGTCCACACACTCAGCTCGAGAGAGCGAGTGGGTTTAGGCGGAGGCTCTTCATGTGGCAAGTCGGTGTTCGAGAGGAACCCGCTTGAAACGGGGTAAGTTGCTCGAGAGAGAGCTTATCCCCCTTAAAGTCTAGCCTAGTCATAATTACTTTATGAGTTCTCTATCAAAAGCATGTACCCACTAATTTAGTCTATCCGGTATTCCATTCACATCCCAGGAATCCCCTCTTATTACTTAAATCTCTTTGTTAATTTTGCTGTTTTTACTTACTAGTGACAAAACCCTATTGTTAATTGACACTCTTGTGTTCCCCTTTAATTTACAATGTTTTTAATCAATAATGTCTTTAGCTACGACTAGTTAAAACTAAATTTTATCTTTCTATTAATTCTCAAAACCACTCTCTTGGAAACGATCCCAACCCTTGGTTGGGTTACTAAACTATTGTACGATCGTAGACACTTGCATCGGAAGTTGTATCTTGATTACGCAAACATCACCTGTCCCCCTCCTTTTCCGTTGGTTGTCCCGTTTGAGCCCCTTTAAAGTGTATCTTCACTCCCTTTGATTATAACTACTCTAAATTACTTCTAAACACCTAGAAATCATTCGTTACATGAATCATAACCTTGAATTCATAAATTAAATTCAAGGTAGAGTTAAGAGTTAAGTCTTGAGAGTTCTTTCAAACATTTTGAGAAAGTCCCTTTGAGTCTCTTTGAGGAGTCTTCTACACTTTCTAATAATTTGTTTCAAGACTCAAGCAAGTGAGTATGAAAATGAGAATAATGTATTCATGAGTATACATTATCATCACGAGATCCTTCATATTATGAATCATAACTCTTGATTCAAAATTCAAATTCAAGAGAGAGTTAAGAGTAGAGTTCAAGAAAGCCTTTGAGTTTAATTGTTAATCCTTTGAGATCAACTATTGATTTGAGCTAAGTTTTAAGGAAGTAAGTATGAGGATGAGAAGTGTCGTATGCACGAGTTCCATATTGTTTCGTAGATTCTTGAGTCAAGTCGTTCATGCCCATAAATTCCGCATGGACTCTATAAATTGAGTATTTTTTAGAAGAGTAGTATCTTCAAGTTCTAAGTCTTGAGTATTGAGTTTCTAATCCCTTTTGAGATTATATTCCTAATTATGAGACTAGTACATATTACCCATGGAGTCCTTGAGTTGAGTTGTTCATGCCATAATTATGTAACACCCTGGAAACTAGTAAGCTAAACTAGAGCTTAACATGAGGGTTAGAGTTGTAAACGTAACTCCCCATACTTAAAAATAGAGGATTTCTTGTTAGGACATCAAGGTACGAACCCCAAGGACCAACCATGGGTCCTTAAGGAGGACCCCTAGAAACTGCCTCGATAGTGACCAATGGAGGGCACTCACGCCTCGTGGGTCAGACCATGCTCGTGGGTGACGGGTCATGGGTGAAGACCCTAATACCAGGCCTCTAAACCCCAATACACGCTTCACCAGCACGGGTCGAAGGTCCAACCATGGCCCATCAGTGAGGGTCGTGGATGAGGCTTGAAAATTGCCTTTTGGCAGTTACACTTAGGTGCATTTTGGGGTTTTCAGGTTTTAATTAATATTTAGTAACGTTTTTTTAGCCTAAATTAGATCACCTATATAAGTATTTTATATGACTAAATTAAGTCTTTAACTTATTCTTCCAATTCCCAAAAGAAAGATCCAAATCCTCTCCAAAAATTCTCTCTTTAGAACTTCAAGGAAGAAGAAGAAGGAAGTTGGATCTAGGGTTGAAGGAGAAAGGTTTTCTTCTCAAGTTCATTGGATTTCATTGCTAAGGTATGGTAGTCCTTCATCCATGGTGCCCCTTTAAACTCCCAAGATAGAAATCCCTAAAAGCTAGGGTTTTACTCCAAAGTCATGGGTTCCTTTGTAAAATGATTTTAATGCTTTAATTATGTTATATTACGAATGAATTGATGATTAATAATCTTTTCATGATGAATCCCCCAAGAACCCACGAAATCCCTCTATTTCCCAATTATGATCTTGTGATGTGGGTTTGTTGATGAAAGAATAGTATTATGAGATTATGCATGTAGTGATTTAATTACTTTAATTATGATTATATCCATGTCTAATGTAGTGAATTCTAGATGTGTTGATTGAATATGATCTTTGATCCTTGAAGGGTAAAGTATGAGAATTATGCATGATTATGAGATTTGTGAATATGCTTTAAGAACAATTTGAGAGTAAAGTGATTATGAATATGTTCTTTTTGTGTGTTATTAAAAGGACATTCTCATTTACACACTTATGTATGAATATTATATGATGTGAATTATTTTCTCACAATATGATGATTCTAAGGTTGGAAGACTAGTCTCACCAATTGAATCTATATGTAGACATGGATGGTGAAAGGTTATTCTCACACATGATCTAATGAGCTATTTTATTAGTTATGTTAGTTTTAGTGTCAAGACATTCTTCCATGAATATGAATTTAAGCCAAGACTTAATATGAACTCCGTGGGAATTAATGCTTAGCACTGAGTGGTTATTAAATATGAGATTAAAGCTTTTACACTAGTTGAGTCCGGCTTCCCAATGGGACCTTCTACACTAGTTGAGTCTAGGTCCCCAAAGTATGTCTCATGAGATGGAAACCTTCTACCTTAGTTGGGTCCGGGTTTCTAGTAGCAGTCTTCTTATACCATAAACTATGTGCCCTCATAGGTATTTAGCTTGTGGATCCACCTAAGCTAAGAGTATGGTTCTACCTTAGGCAAGTAGAACAAACCTTTTTCGGTGTGGGGTAGACACCGGATTCCATGTTAAACTCACATGGTCTATGTCGGTTAAGGCTTATCCCCACAATAGTAAAATCAAGAATATGATTTATGAACTATGGTTACTTAAGAGGCTTTACTTAGCATGGATGAGATTTATGGGGTCTTGTTCATGCACTGCACAAGTATGCTTTGAGGGTACTTTATGATATGATCCGCTTATGCTATGATGATCTATATGTTGACTACGCTTATGACTTATGCTTTTCCACTATCTTCATGATGATGTTCAAACTTAGTAAATTGCATGCATTCAACTAAAATGTCCCTTTTATCACGTTTTCAATCTTTTTACACATGACAATCATACTTAGTACATTTTTGTGCTAACCCCTACTTTTCCTACATTTTTCCCAAGTGTAGGGTCCGGTTCTTGAGTCCACTATTTGGACTCAGTTAGGGCTTTATTTTAATGGATTTAGTGTCCTCAAATGCATATTTTGTGCCAATAACTGATGTAAATCCTTGATTTTCAGGTATTTAGATTGAGGAACAAATCATGGACACTAATGAGCAGAAAGGAACAAGGCAGTTGAAAGAACAAAGAAGTGAAGGCTTGATGATCGCCAAGCCTCTTTGGCGAGTCGCCGAATGGCCATTTCCTCAGCTAAAGTTCCAGTGTGCCAAGCCCTGAATGAGAAGAACAAGTCGGCGAGAGAAAGGAGCAGTCAACGAGTCGCTGAACGGTTTTGCGATGCAGTGCTAGATCGCCTAAAGTTATAGAACTCAAAGATGCTAAAGGCCAAAGCAAAAAGGTGATGGAATTGACCAAAGGGCAAATCACTGAGTGGATCGGCGATCCTGACTTATTGCGCCGAATGGTCCTTCGCAGAACATTTTTAGCGACTATAAATACATATTTGAATATTTAGTTTAGAAGGGAATCTTTTTATGAATTTTGGAATAGAGAATTAATTATTCAGTTTTGAAGTTTGGAGTTTAGAACATAGAATAGAGAGACAATATTTTCCTTAGCTTTGAAGATTTGAAGATTTCCATTTCTGAGAAATTGGAAGTGGGTGTTGAAAATTCTTCATCTTAGACCTCTGTAAAGACAATATTAATCTTACCCAGTTGATGGAAACACAATTTGGTAACGATTTCTGCCTTTTTATGATGTCTAGCTAAAACCCTAATTCTTGCGGTGTGATTATGGGTTGACTTAACTGCTGGGTATTGTTAATTGTTAGTGTAAATGTTGTTTAGAAGTGATTTCGTTCAGTAATTGTGGTTGAAATTTATGGGTTGTAGTTGCTAATACAATCCTAACTTCGTGTTTTTGGCTTGCGAGAGAGAGAGGTTTTAAAACCAAGGTTATTGAATTGATGGTCTATGGGTATTGGGTTGTCATGAGTTCAGCTCGAGATAGTGAATCCTAAACCCTCTTCCACACATTCAGCTCGAGAGAGTGAATGGACTAAAGCGTAGGCTGTTCTTAATTGTTGTTGATTGGTGTTCAAGAGAAACCAATTTGATTCGAGGTAAACTATTTGAGAGAAAATATTGTTCTTTTCGTGTTATTTGCTGTTGTAGTTGATAATTGAAATCAAAACCCCTTGCTATTTGACACTTGTGTCACCCTAATTTGAATCATGGTTTTACTCGTAAATTTTTATTCCTATGATTGACTTGAGCACATTCTTACTTGCCTATTGATTCTCAAATACAAACCACTCCCTGTGGGATTCGACCCCAACTCACTTAGTTGGGTTATATTATTGACAAACGATCATTGGCACTTAGTATTGGATGAAGTGTCCTTATACGTAAAATGGTGCTAATCATTGTGGCTAAAGCTTGGATTGCTTATTCTTCTAGATTGTGGTGAGTTTTCATGGTTCGAGGACGGATGCTATCTCATTTGTAGTTCATTTCTTGTATTTCCTTTTAGGACTATGTTGTATGGGCTATGTCCCTTTTTATATTCAAATATTGTAATATAAGGCTATGTTAAGACTTAGAGTCTAGACTTCCGCTTTTATTTAAGTGAAAATTTTAGGCTTGAAATGTGTTTTTACTCTTTATTGTTATATACTTATGTTATGATATGGTAAGTGGCTTACATGGAACTTTTCGGGGTTCTTTGTGCCTTGTTACATCTAGGGGTATGGTCGTGACAAACTTGGTAATCAGAGCACAACGTTTAGAATGATTCTAGGACGAGGTCTCATAAGCCATGTCTAGTAGAGTCTTGTTTATGAGTGTGAAGCGCGCCACATTTATGAATGAGAGGCTACAAGATGTTTAGTAAATCTCACTTCTTTCATTACTCTTAAGTCGTGCCTTAGAGTTTAACTCTAAAATAATTCTCTTTCCTAATCCTTCGCTTCTGTCTCCAGGTTATAATACATGAAGGGCAAATGCTAGAAGGATGGAGGAGGACATTGTGAATCAAGAAGCTCCTCTTCAAGCTCCTCAAGCTTCGATTGATCCTTCGGCTATGTGGAATGAGGAGGTTAGATAGGCTTTTCAAATGTTGTCCCAAGCTTTGGCAACTCAAGCTCAAGCTGTGACAGCTCAAGCCAATAGAAATGTTGTGACTCATGTGAATACGAATGTGAATTCCGCTGCTTAAAGAGTGAGAGATTTTGCAAGAATAAACCCTCCCGAGTTTCATGGCTCCAAAGTAGAAGAGGATCCTCAAAGGTTCATCGACGAGGTTTATAAAGTTCTTGCTATTATGGGGGTATCTTTGGAAGAGAATGTGGAGTTAGCCGCCTACCAACTAAATGATGTGGCTCAAGTTTGGTATGATCAATGGAAGGGTGGAAGACCCGTAGGAGCGGGCCCGATAGAATGGGAATCCTTCAAATAGGCATTTCTTGATAGATTCTTTCCCCAATAGTTGAGGGAAGCTAAGGTGGAAGAGTTCATTAACCTTCGCCGAAGAAGTATGAGCGTGAAAGAGTATGCCCTAAAGTTCATTCAATTATCCATGTATGCTCCAACTATGGTGGCGGATTCGAAGGATAAGATGAGTAGGTTTTTGATGGGTGTGTCCGAGTTGGTAGAAAAAGAATGTCATACGATAATACTGCATCATGATATGGATATCTTAAGGCTTATGGTGTACGCTCAAAAAATTGAGGAATCAAAACTTAAGGAATATAATATGGAGGTGAAAAGAACTAGAACCGGTGATGGGTGAGTCGTCGAGTGAACTCGGCGAGCTCAGGCTTCCCACCGAAAGTTACAGACTCTATGTAGCCAAAATAAGAAATTAAGGGCGATAAAAGGGGGACTTTGGCTAACCAACGAACCGTTCGGCGAGCTCGACCTAGCTCGCCAAACTGCCCAACATGCCAATTTTCAACCCCATTTCCCGAAATCAAGCCCGCAGCCCTCGAAATCAAAATCAGACACACACACCATGCAATTCAAACCAGAACCATAGGACCCATGCCTTCGGGGTACTCAGATTTCCCTCGATTTGGCCAAAATTGATCATTTGATGACTTTTGACCTTAAGAATGACGTCAAATGCTCCATCATTGGGCAAATTACGTCATTGTGCTCAATTCGAGGCTACTCAGTCTTCACCCAACTAGACCCAAGACAAATTAATCACAACACTTAATTTAGATTCAGTTTTAACGCACAAAACATGGGAAATAATCTTTTTAAGAAAGTAGGTAAAATTTCGATACACAAAACAGAAAATCCGACATATAAAACCTTATTTCAACAATTACCCAACATAAAATAACTCATTTTTACTGAAAGCATTTGAGTTCAACCACTAATCAATGGTGAGGAGTTTAGAAAACCAACCTGAATGCCGAATTGATAATTTGAAAAGCTAGGCGGCAAAGTAATCCAATTTTGATCACGAGATTGCACACAAAAAGTGAATAAAAATAGATAAGTATGGATAATTTAAAGTGCGGGTGAGAGTGTACGGGGTTAGAAATGAGAGATTATGAAAGAATTTAAAATTTTAAACCGTTTGGCCTTTTAAAACCTTTTGGTTTGCAGCCCTTTTGGTGGTGTTAGTCATCCACGCCGAACCACTCGGCGATGCGCCGAACCACTCGGCGATGCGCCGAGTGGTAATTTACTTCACCGAATTTTACAGGGCCTCCATTCAATAAGGGGGTCCAAATGGCAGACAAAATCAGGCTCGCCGACTTGTTCGGCGAGTCGCCGATCCGTTCGGCGACTCGCCGATTAAGCAATTGGCCCACCGAGTTTCAACCTGCACAATCAACACCCGTTATTCAAAATCAAACTTAAAGCATGAAAAACATGGGTTGCCTCCCAAGAAGTGCGTTAGTTACGTCGTGGCACGATGCAAGTACCCATTCAAGCTTCATTTTTGGGGTTTGTCACTGTATCACTAGGCAACCCCACTTGTTGTCTTTGGTTCATATGTGAAGAAATCTAACCCATTTGGGTCTTCAGCTGCTTGATAGACATGGAATGTGAGTTGAACGTTTGATTAAGTGTAGAGACATCCTCTTTCATCTCTTTTAATACCTTGTTCGACCCCTCAACTTTGTTGAGAATGCGTGAGAGCATATCTTCTGTTCGGACACCTTCAGATTCCTTAGGCTTTTGACGCTCATGGGGAGGAACATACCTATCCTTATCCTCCTCTCTTTCCTTCCAAGTGGCGTTTCGATCACACCAATCTCTTTCACGGTCTCTTCAACCCTCATTTCTATTCCAACCTTGATTTCCACCCGGTCTTGGGTAGTTTGCACGATAACCTCCTCCTTGATTTGCTAGGAAGTTCACTTCCTCATTGTACATCGCTTCAAATTGTGCTTCATCAGGGTTTACTCCACCAACACCGACAACGTTAACACTCTTTGTACCAATACCCATGACATTTTTAGCTAAGATATCTAGTTGGGTCATCATCTTTGCCATGTTTTGGTCTCTCTCTTGATCCTTTTTGATATGCTCTTTTGTCATTCTAAAGTTGAGAGGAGAGAATTGGTCCTCACGAGTGTACCATGCCCTGTTGATCTTGGTCATGAAATCAAGGAGTTGGGACGCTACTTCATAGGGTTGTTGAATTATACCACCCGCAATGAGTTGATCAACAGTTGTTTTGTTCACCGAATTAAGGCTCCTGTAGAAGTATTACAACAACACATTATTTGGATGTCCATGAGTTGGGCATTGCAGTACCTATTTTTTAAACCTCAGCCACGTCTCATGTATGGGCTCTGCTTCCAAACATTTGAATCATTGGATGTTTTCCCTAAGAGTCATCATCTTCGATGGGCGAAAGAAACGCACTTGGAATGCAGTAGTAAGCTTGTTCCATAAAGTGATAGAATCTCTTGGCATCTCCACCGACCACTTACTAGCCTCGCCCATCAGAGAAAATGGGAACAACCTAAGACAGACTGATTCTTGCGATATACTCTTGAATGAGAATGGACCACATGCGTCCACAAAGTTTCGAATATGCTCATGGGGATCCTCATGAGCCACCCCCCCCCCCCAAACAAACCCTTCAGTTGTAGGAGCTGAAGCATTGTGCTAGTGATGTAAAAAACAATGTTTCCTTCCATTGGAGGTAGACGTATTGCCCCCACACCACCCAATGGAATTGGGTCATTGATGTTCGGGTCATTAACATCGTTGAGGTTTCCAATATCATCTTGGTGGTGGCCCACTTGGCTACCATTGCTTCCGTTAACGCTCTTCTCCTCCTCTGTTTAACACAAGCAACCCAAAGCTAAAACTAAAATAAGTAGATTCAACTATAACTAAAAAGATCACAATTCAAATTCACCAAAAGAATTTTAAAAAACACCACTCCTCGGCAGCGGCGCCATTTTGATTAAACATTTCAAGCACACCTCATCCAATTCTAGGTGCAAACGCTCATTAGTTAGTATAAAACCCAACATTTGAGTTGGGGTCGAATCCCACAGGGAGTGATACGTGTTCAAATTCAATTAGAAAGTGCAAACGTGGTCTAATCAGCCATAGGAATAGAAATTATTGATACAAACATGAATCAAATTAAAAGGGGTGACATGAATGTCAGATGGGGGTTTTGGTTTTCAATTATAACCTACAACGTAGTCATAAACAATTTGAAATAACAATAAGGAGAGGAATTCTCGGGATATGATCTATTATAGGCAAATTTCAATATATGGGTAATTTAAACTACTAGTAAACAACTAAAAATCATTGAGTAGGATAGACTATGAGGAAGGTAGCTTTCTCTCGAACAACTATCCCAAATCAGGTGATTTCTTTTGAAAATCAACAAGCATAATAATAAAGAACAACCCATACCTTAATTCACCCACTCTCCCGAGCTAGATGGGTAGGATTAGGTTTAGGATTCACCCTCTCGAGCTCATCCCAATAGTTACAAATCATTAATCAATAATCTTAGTTCTAAAACCTCTCTATCAAGAAAGCCAAGAACACAAAATTAGAACTACATTTGCAACTATAATTAATGAAATTAAACCAGAATTACTGATTAAACTCGAGTAAATGACATAAATAGTCCCTCAACTATAGGAGTAGGTCTAAAATGGTCCCTGAACTATACACTTAACGGATTTAGTCCTTTAACTATTCAAAAATTTGTCAGTTTTGGTCCCTTAACTATACACTTACCGATTTTAGTCCCTTAACTATAAATTTACCGATTTTAGTCCTTTAAGTATTCACAAACTTATCAAGTTTGGTCTTTGTCCATTTTTTTAATACAAATAGCTTTGGTTTTTAATATGCACCATCCTAAACTTTGATAGTTTTTGTTCGAGAAATTTATCATGCATCATGCTAATCAATGCAAATTTTATTTAATTTACTCAAATTTCTTTACGTAAAATAAAATGAATAGAATAATAAAATTGATCTATTTA